>CAJUYG010002440.1:0-28380 GCA_910591675.1 Galerucella calmariensis | reverse complement strand
GAACAGCAGGAAACAAGTTATGATAGACTGGTTGAGATCAAAAAATATTTACTTCGACATTAACATGCTCAAGGTCGATTTATATGAAATTATTAAACGTCATAAGTCAACATACATCACATATAAGATAGATGAACTGTTGACACAACATGGCCATAATATTTTACGATTGCCGCCATACCACCCAGATTTAAATCCGCTTGAGTTGGTATGGGCATCTCTTGAACAGTAGGTGGAACTTAAAAATGTATCATTCAATATTACAGACGTTCAACAGTTATGTGATAACTTTTTCGACGAATTTGATGCTGATGAATGGAAAAAACGTTGTGATCATGCGTTAAAGTGGGAAGAAAAGTTCATGGAAGGAGAACCTTGGATAGACGAAGTTACAGACAATTTTATTATTAATTTGGGTGAAAATTCTGAATCGGAAAGTGAAACGGAACTCAGTGATGCTGGCTCTGAATAATTGTTTTTTGTATCGTTGATTTTTATAGTGATTTTATTAATTCCTATTTAACTAACGTTATCAAGTATTGTTTAATTTCTTGGGGTTCGACCAACGAATAAACGCATTTTACACATTTATTTTGTCGAAGGTAATTATTTACTCATTGTACTTAGTTAGTTTTTCTGAATATTAATAGGTTATTCGAGAGAAGGTTGTGTTAATAACCTATTCACATTAAAATGTCATCAATATTAGATTAGGAAGTACATTCTTATAATTTGAAGACACATTATTTATTTAAGTATCTAAGAGGAAATTTTCAATTTTCTTTCCATCGTCATACCTAGTGGTGAGTGGGTTCAGCCACAGATTATGAAGAGAACAGATACGAATCCCGGTAAAACACCAAACGATTTTCAGCTCCGTCTTCAATGACCTTGGACCTTTAACTCGGTATAGCCGCGATGTTGCCAGTTTAAAATATTTTCTGAATTTCTTACCAAATTGCAGTGTTGACTCTGAGACAATAACAATTTCTAGTGTCGGATCTAGTTTTTTGGAAGTTTACACTAAATCCTTAAAACTGCGCCATGAATCAAAACAATAATCATATTCGAATACAATTATGTTGTCTATTGTCTCCAAAATATGACAACTGAACTGTCAAAAGTAACAAATAAAATGTACGTTGACATTAGCTAAGAAGTACGTTAAGGACGTCATAATTCCGTCTCATCCATTTTATGGATGAGAGATCAAGATGGACAATGTATGACGTAACCTCTAACGGCAAAGGACCGTTGAACAAACTCTGTCCATTTCCGATAACTTTCCAAAAAATGTGATTTCGATGGAAAATTTTTTTTTTTATATTTTTTCCGTTTTACCATTGTGACACAACAAAAACAAAATAATCTGTGTGTGGAAATCTTGAATTATTTCTATCTCATTATATTCTGACTGTTTTTAAGAGCTTATATCTTCGAAACGGTTCTGGATAATAAGATGTGGTTTCCACAGTTAGGTTTAAAATTACCGTAATTTTTGTTGTGACACATTTATATAAATGGCCTACTTCCGGTTCACCCTCTAGAAAAGTGGCGTATTTTCAGAATACAGTAGATGTAATTTTTTAAATAGGACACCCTGTATATTTAGCAATTTCTTGGAAGATGCATATTTTTACTTTATAACGGTACTTTAAAGTTTAAAATCGGTGCACCGAAAGCGAAGTTAGATAACTTTAACTAGGATACTGTAATGATTTAGATATAAAGTTGGGACTTCATTAGCTAAAGTGAACTGTAAAAAACAAATAGGAACATGTTTTAGGGCACTCTAAAACAAATGTTCGATGTGTCTTCCTTCTTGGTCTGTCTATACATTTATGGAATCGAACCAAGTTGTCAAATGCTGCTGTCAGCATTTCAAGGGGAATATTTTCCATTACCTGTCGTATGATTTTATAATTCCTCAATAGTAGCAGGCATCTGATTCTTGACTCTATCTTTCACAAATATTCATACAAAAAAATCTGGAACAGTCAGGTCTGGAGAATTTGGAGGCCTTTCTATTGGACCAGTCCTACCAATCCAATTGTTGTTTAACAGATTCTCTTGCTATGTTGGAATAATGGTGTGGAGCCCCGTCTTGTTGAAAGTAAACATTTTGGTTCAAAATACCATCTTGTTCTAACTGGTTCTAACACAATGTGACGTTCTGTCAATGATCGCAATATTTTTGTGATGTGACATTTTAACGCCTCCTTGATTATTATTTATTAATAAGATATCTGGATCATTACAGTATCCCAGTTAAAGTTATCTAACTTCGCTTTCTGTGCACTGATTTTAAACTTCAAGGTTCCGATAAAAAGTAAAAATATGCGTCTTTCAAGAAATTGCTAAATATACAGGGTGTCCTATTTGAAAAATTACATCTACTGTATTCTGAAAATACGCCACTTTTCCAGCGGGTAAACTGGAAGTACTCCATTTATATAAATGTGTCACAACAAAACTCACGGTAATTTCAAACCTAACTGTGGAAACCGCATCTTATTATCCAGAACCGTTTCGAAGATATAAGCTCTTAAAAACAGTCAGAATATAATGAGACACCCAGTATAATAAAAACGATATGTAACTAAAACCAGAAGTAGTATTCTATAATAGGTCAAGCAATAGATGAATATTTTTGACAAAAATCTTAGTAGAAAGCGAATGATGCCATCATATGAAAGACATTGAGTAGCATCATTATGATATGTTTTGGACACCCAAATGTTGTCAACATTTGAAACGAAAAAAACCTTCGGTCGAGCATGTCAATCGGATAATTAAGAACCGAGAAAATCAGGAAAAACCGGAAAATAAGTCATTTTTTGAACATTCATATCTTCGTCATTTTTCAATTACAAGAGCTGAAACTTGGTACAAAAAAAGTTTCTCTTATGCCCTTTATATGCGCGAAGAGCAGACGCCAAACGACGGTTAGTTTGATCGTAATTGCCATTTTAATTTTTTCATACGATAATTTTCAAAGTGTCTGGATGCGTTGTCCATTGTCCGATTTTGAATTTTTAAACAGTTTTGAAAAGTGTCAAGGTAGAGCAACAAAACTTTTATTTCAGATTTGTAATATAATTATGCGAAGTTTGCTAAAAGCACCGCTTAATATGAACGATTACGCCGAGCGCCAGCGTGCTTGTATATCTATATAGTATCTATATCTATATTGTATATCTATATAGTACCCGCTACCCCTCTACTCCGTTACTTTCCGAAAATATACGCTTTGTTGCTCTACTCCAGTCTTTCCCAACGTGGGCGATAACGCCCCCTTGTGTGCGCTGCAGGCCTAAAGGGGGGCGGTAAGAGACCCAGGAAAAAAGGGGGCGTTGTGTAGGGCTTTGGGGTCGATTTATAGTTTCATCTACCTAGCTAGGAAGACTCTTAAACACCGACTGAGATCTCGACTCTCGACTACATCTTGTGAACATCAACCAATATTAATTAAGATATAGCTCAAACTCGGTTCGATATAATAGACCGCGGGCAATAATGTTTTAACAAGTTTTTGTTAAATAATCCGATTTTTACATTCCTGTATCAATCGGCTGGTTCTATAATACTTGTTCTTGCTTGTCGAGTACATTTGGTCGTCGAATGAGATAAAGGAGTTTATACACGTTTGTCTTATTCCTGTTGGTGCGTGCTGCTGCTTATGCAATCCTATATAAACGACGTAAATTTATTTTATTTTCATTTGCGGTTTCGCGCATAATAGATAAGCTGTACTTGATTTCAACACTTACGTATTTCTCAAAACAAAACAATGTCGGAGGTAAAAAAGAAGAGACGGCAATACTCTGCGGAATATATTAAATTCGGATTTATTGAAAATCCCACAAACCCGTCGTCGCCTTTATGTCTTCTATGTCTAAAAACATTTTCGAACGAAGCAATGAAGCCTCCAAGACTGCAAGATCATTTGAATAAAATGCATCCAGATAAGAAAGACAAGAATGTAGCATATTTTCAAGACCTAGAGGAGAAGCATAATACTCAGCCAAGTGTATCAAAAACTATTTTCGGCGGCTGCTAAGCAAGATGTCGACGGACTTCGAGCTTCGTACAATATCTCTTTGTTAATTGCTCAAAAAGGCAAACCACACAACATCGGAGAAGAGTTAATTTTGCCAGCAATAAAGGAAGTAATAACTACTGTGCTTCATAAACCGGCCGCAGATATTATCCGAAAAACTCCTTTGAGTAATAATTCTGTGCAAAGACGAATTGATGAAATGGCTGAAAACATTGAAGAATCATTGTGCAATCATCTGAGGACTAGTCAATTCTTAATTCAGCTCGATGAGTTCACTTTACCAACTAATGAAGCATTGTTGCTATCTTACGTGAGGTTTATTAAAGATGAGAAAATACGTGAAGAACTATTGTTTGCCAGAAATTTGGAGACAGATACAAAAGGCGAAACCATATTCAATACATTGGAAAAGTTTTGTGAAGAGAAAGAGATTCCTTTGAAAAATATTATATCAGTTGCTACGGATAGCGCTCCGGCTATGACAGGGCGCCATAAAGGCTTCATAGCGTACTAAAAAAATAAAATTCCAGATGTCCTAGCTATACATTGCGTTATTCATAGACAACATTTGGTTGCTAGAAACTTAAGTGAACGAATATTTCAATCACTGCAATATATAATCAAAGCAGTCAATAAAATCCGTAGCAGCTCTTTGAATGATAGATTATTTCATCAGCTTTGTGTTACTAATGACGAAGATTTCAACCGTTTGTTGCTTCATACTGAAGTTCGTTGGCTGTTAAGAGGCAATTGTCTGATTCGATTTTACAACCTGTTTGACTCTGTGATAGAGTTCTTGGAAACTAAAGATACAGAACTGCGCAACAAGCTCATAACATCAAAGAATTATATAACTTACATGACAGACCTGTATAAATTGTTCAACGACATGAACCTCCAACTGCAAGGCGATGAACTAAATTGAATTAAAACAAAAAATGTCGTTGCTGCTTTCGCAGCCAAACTGCTTCTGCACAAAAAGAATATGGGCAGACGTGAGTTTCACAATTTTTCCGAATTTATCAGTATCCTGCAGTAACGACGACTTGTTTGCCTACTGCCAACATTTGGAAAACCTCCACATTGACTTCACCGAATGATACCAGGACATTTTAAACTTGGAAATACCAGACTGGGTGTTGGATCCGTTTTCAAATGTCAACACAGCAATGTCACCTCAGCTGGAAGAACTTATAGAATTGACAACAAACGAAGAAATAAAAATCAATTCTTTTTTTTTTAATTTCTTGGGAAATTAAACCACAATATTTTTAAATTCTTTATTTCAACGTTTCGGTAGCGTTCCAGCTACCGTTGTCAAGAAAAAATAAGTAGACATTAATTTTTATCCCTAACTGACACAACAGAAAAAATTTGACAACTAGACAATCAAAAATTATTTTGAAATTAAAAAAAAGAATGTATAATATACCACAAGGAACATACAGAAGATAAATAAAAATCAAGTTCAAAAATGGATATCAAGAATTTTGGCTACAAAAACCGATCCCGCAATTGTACCCTGGTTTGTGGTCAATTGTTCAACGATTCTTGATAGCATTTCCATCGTCATATTTGTGTGAACGTGGATTTAGTGCTGTGGCAACGCTGCTTACTAAAAAGAGAAATCGTTTGCGTGTTACCGAACGTGGCGACTTGCGGCTGTTTTTGAGTAAATTGGAACCTGATATCAACAAACTTATTGAACAGCATCAGATTCAACCTTCACATTAGTTTTTATATAAGAATTGATTGTGTTTGTATTATTTTCAATAAAAGATACTCTGTCCGAATACTATAAAGTTGCGTTTCAATAATCAGTTATAAGTACTTAGCGGTTTTTAAGTATGTTTAAAAAGGGGGGCGTTAAAAAATAATTTATTCTTAAAGTGGGCAGTAGACAAAAAAAGGTTGGGAACCTATGCTCTACTCCTATACTTTGCAAAGCCGTTTTGAAATTTGAAAGCGGACAATCGACCACGCATCCAGCAACGCTAAAAATTATCGTATGAAAAAATTCAAATTGCGACCAAAGTAACCGTTGCTTGGCGTCTGCTCTTCGCGCATATGAAGGAAGGGAATACGAAGAACTCCTTCTGTATCGTATAGTTTAAGCTCTTGCAAATGAAAAATGACAAAGATATGAATTATCAAAAAAAATGACTAATTTTCTAGCTTTTCCTGATTTTCTCTGTTTCTAATTATCCAATTATTGACTTGCTCGACGCCTCATTTTGTTCGTATTTTAATTATCTACAATTTATCCATACATAATAATAATAATAATAAATTTATTCACTCACATCATAATATAAGCAATACAATACTTATAATAAAAGTAGTATAAGATAATATTAATTAACACTCCACTAGAACGTCATACCATAGCATTACCATACCATTGAGATTACTTCCGTACGTTTAACGCTATATGAAAAAAACAAAAAGAAGCTTTTTTTTGTTTTAAATGTTTATTACCAATTACTTAACAACATTGCGTAGTATCATTTTACGCAATGTCTTTTATATGATGGTATCATGCATCCGTATTCTACAAGGATTTTTGTCAAAAATTACTATACTCGCATGCTCCGTTGCTTGGCCTATGAGTCAGTTTGACGGTTTTTTATTTTACAATTAATAGTCGAGTAAACATCGTATCTCACCTTCTGGGCCAATGCAAGATTAGTTGGCTTAATGCTGGTAGAGTTTGTTCAACCATCCTTTGCCGTTACGCCATAATCGGTGACGTATTCTGCTGTTTTACGTCGGCTAAAGGTCATTTTAGAACAATTCAAATTGTTAAGTCTAAATTAAAAATTGTCTACCCTGTCAAATTGTAAAAAATAGAACACCTTCTATTTTCTTAACAATTTGATTTTTTGTTTGTGTTTCCGTTTCACGATGAAAATGGTCTATGCAAATGTCATTATTTTTGATAATTTGTGGTTATGTATTGGAAGTGGTTGAAAAATACCTATGTCATGGAATAAACGAGATATTAAAATGTTAATTGAGGAAGTCGCAAAACATGCTTGTTTGTACAATGTAAAACACTTCTCCGCTTTTTTAAAGTTATATTCGCTTAGTGACATGAGCAGCCGTGCAAATTGATGAATATTTCAAATTTTCCGGCTCCATAACTAAGGAAATTTTTGAAAAGGTTATATTTATTTTAACATCAAATCAAATCACTGCTCAGAATCTTGAACTAAATATTGTTCAATAAATTGGAATAGTCTAAAATAGCCAGTTGGCCAATATTTCACACAAGAAATCTATTCCAAATATTGTTCCAAAACTAAATATTGCACGAAAAATTGTCTAATCTAAAATGACTTTTATTCGCGAAAATTTTTCCGATAGTGGGCGCTGCAGTTTATGTAAAAGCTGTCAGTGGAATGGGGAAAACAATGCTAACCCAGATAATCTGTGGCTAACCCCCATTTGTTTCAATACACGTACTGTAATGGCGATTTGGTTTGTTTTCCACATTCCAACTTTGCTCGTTTTCGCAAATATTAGTTGAATATTATTTTACACTTAACCTCAAAATTATACCTAATCAATGACATATGCATGGAGACTATCTCCATGGACATATGTTAAGAATTGTTTACAAAATATGACATCTGAGCTGTCAAAAGTAACAAATAACATTTACGTCGACATTTGTTGAGAAATACGTCAATGACGTCTCACCTATTTCATGAATGAGAGATCAAGATGGACAATGTATGACGTAACGGCAAAGGATGGTTGAACAAACTCTACCGGCAAAGTTTTGCAGAAGAGAAACATCGGTCCATTGTGCAGCATACTATAATCGTTGGCCTAGAATCAAGTCGACATTTGGGACAATAGTATCAAAAATACTGCCTTTCTGCCAACGTCTTTCGAACAATGTGCCATTTACAGTGTTACTCTACCGTCGGTTTAGTTCTTGAAAAATAATCAATTAACTCAACCCTTGATGCTTAACCAGTGTTACTGGCTTCGCAGCTCCGCCCATAGATGGCGCACCATAAGAATATTATATATTCTACCGATGGAGAACTGACTGGAGACGGTAGTGCAGTCGCAAGCAAAATACCATCACATAGTCTTCACTTTGTATCAAAAATTAGATGAAAGTGGGATTGAAGATAATATGAACGGACACGAATACATGACGTACTGCAGTTGCAGGTAGAATAGTTGGACGCAGTAGACGTGAGAAATGTGAAGGGGATAACGGAAAAAAATTATAACATCAAGATCTTGTTTCAGGTATTGGCCAGCACTGATCAATATCTGGAATATGCTAACTATTTTCAGACCAACGGACCAACCAAATATTACAATCCGGTGATGCACCAATACCATATTTATGATTATCATTATAATAAACGTCTTTATTATTTTATTCCAAATGTACAAAAGAAGAAATTATTTAAATGTACGTGAAAGAAAATGAAGGTTTAATGTTGGTAACCACCATTAAACTGCCCTTCCACTCAACTTTTAAGTAATTGTAGAGGCACTAATTAAATAATAAAATGTAAACAATGAAACAAAATAAAATAATACCCAACTCAATGAAAATTACTTTCTGGAGTAAAAAGTCCTAACAGTTTTTTTGTAAGTGGAAGAAAAGATAAGAGAGTGTATGTCTTCTCCAAGTTTAGTTTGAGTTTTTTGGACAAAAACCAAAGTTCTTTCATTTGTTTTCTATATCAACCGAATTCAATTTGAAGATTTCATAATTCTTATCGGAATAAATAAAAGTATGGTGCCATCGGCAAATAAAACAGATTTATAAGGATAGATCAATTTAATTACTTTAGTCATTTATATATTATATAAATAAGAAATAACAAAAAGATCAAAGAACTTACCCCTGAGGAACGTCATGGACAATCGGCTCAAGATCGGATGAAGAAGTATTACATGATACACTACCTGATAACGATTGGATTTAAATCCTTTTCTGTTAATTTTTAAAATTTTATCAAATATCTTTTAAATAGATCTTTGTTTTTCATTTTTCGTTTTTCATTGAGTAATTTGAAATTATTTTCCAGTTCACAAATTTCATTGTCATTTCAACTGGTTTTTGCCAATTTTTCATTAAAAAAATTTGATTCAATGTATTTTCAATAAAAAATAAACACTTACTGATGGTCCTGGTATGCCCGGTAGACCAGGCTGACCACTTTGACCTGGAGGTCCTGGTAAACCCGTTGGCCCTTCCTTTCCAGGCATACCTGGAAAGCCGCTTGGTCCAGCTGGTCCCCTATCTCCAGCAGCACCCCTTTCACCTGGCTTGAAATAAAATGTATCCATATAAATATAATATGTATATCCAAATTTCTGTCAGATAAAATATGTGAAAATTATCGATTCATCCCAATTTTCCAAAGTGAAGTTATTGAAGAATTATTATAAGAATAATGTTGAAACAAAAATGTAGAATCTTTTCACAAGCAACCACGATTCTAGTTAATTACTATCTAGTGCAAAAGTTGATAAACTATTTCTGGTTATGTCAAATTCATCTTGAAGTAAAAATATATTGGTTGTTGCTTGCTTGAATGATTAGTTCGGTACCCCAGCCCCAGTCTTTATGTGCTTTTAGTTGTATTATTTATGAAAGAGGCCAGTAGTCCTTATCAGGTTCATCAGTCATTTCACTAGGTCCTTATTTGGTAAATCCTCCTTTGTGCGTGGTCTAGTCCTAGGACTCTATATTATCTCCAATGAAACAGAGCTTCATATTTGAAAGTATCAAGCTAACTGAATGTGTGTGCTTCCTTAGGAAACAGTGACTGGTGAGTGATTCCGTCATTTTCCTTGTTTTCTGCTGCAAAGTAGGACCCTGTCCTTTAATCAAGACTCTAATTCGCAATTAAGATTAGCAGCAAGTATATGGAAAATAAAAACATTTGGGTGTATTTTACTATAGGTATTACCACTTACTATTCCTGGAGGTCCTGGAAATCCTCTTGGTCCATGAACACCCAATGATTTTCCAACGTCGACGATGTTTGAAACAACTGATTCTCCTGGTAATCCAGGTGGTCCTGGAGCTCCGGGAGGACCTGGTTTTCCCTCGAATCCTGGTGGTCCTATAGGTCCTGCAATACCTGGAAATCCTGCGGAGCCCTAAAAATAAATATTCACATTATTTTTATATACTCGTATTTTTTCCAAAAAAATACATTAGTTGATAACAATATAAGTATAAATCAAAAAAACTTTGTATGCTGTGAATATATTTCAAAATAAATTTACTAAGATTACTACATAGGATGGTTTTGTTACAGTTATATCGTTATTTTTTTATTATTTTCTATTCTAGAGAAATTTTCCAAAACGTGTTACAATATAAATTCATGTAGTTTTATTATATATAGTAATTTAAATTTCTATATCTCATCTCTGCAAACTGAAACACTCCCTATTGTCCCCGTCTTTGAGAAAAATCATAACAAATCAGAAATAATACATATCGTACAAAACATGTTGTGTAACTTATATTATTTCATCCATTAGCAATTTGATTTGAAAAAATGAACTTAGATCCCTGTTATATTTATGCAGTTTATAAACAAAAATCCTACTTACAGTGTTTCCGGGATATCCTCTAGGCCCAATAGGACCTTGAATTCCCATTTCTCCTCTGTCTCCTTTCTCACCTTGCATCCCTCGCTCTCCATTAATGCCATCCTTCCCTGAGAACCCAGCGAGACCTATTGGCCCAACTGGTCCAGCTTCACCTCGTTGGCCTGGAGGACCCTAAAATACAACATACATTATTAGCCAATGACATCGAATTTTAACAGTTCACATGGAGTGATATTTTCATGAGTTCGGTTGAATAGAGAATAAAAACCATATTCAGCTTACCGGTTCACCAATTCGTCCAGGTAAACCTTCCGATCCTTGAATTCCAGGAGGTCCCATTAGTCCCGGAGGCCCAGGCAATCCTGGAAAACCTCGTTCGCCTTTTTCTCCATTATCTCCATTAGTTCCAGGTTCACCTGCAGGGCCTGGTGGTCCTCTTTCTCCAACACCGGCAGCGGTACCACCTGTTCCCGGTGGACCTGGTTCACCTTGATCGCCTTTTTGTCCGGATACTCCTGGCAGACCAGGAACCCCTGCAGGTCCCTGAAATTTAAGAAAAGTATTAAATTATTGAACCAATTATACAAGTATGGTATAGTTAATAAATATCCTAGACTGGGATGAAGTTTTCGTTTTGAATAAAAGTTTACAAACTGGTAATGACCTTATTGTGAGATCTTTGATGTACAAGAAATGCGTAGGTATGTAAATTGATTGGTGTGTAATAAGTTATTTGAATGCAAGCAATGCTACATTATTTTGTTATGGAATCCAACACTATTTGTATACGTGTGCTTGGAATGCCAATGAAAAATCCCGAATCAAGAAAAGACATAGGGGATAATCACAAACTCGGAACAGTCCGGCTGAAGGTGGTGATGAGTAATGACTAATCCAGCAGGATGTGAAATTATAAGATGTCGCAATGCATGGTATACAAAAATATATAAAATATGTAGTAGTGGTAGACAATGGAGTTTTTCGGAGATGTAATGTTATGTCTCTTATCAAAGACATATTAACCACCTATCATTTTCCTTAATTCTCGAATTAATTCCACTGGAGCTTGCGACACAGCTTGCGAACACATCGGATATCTTTTTCAGTTCTGTAAACACAAAAAAAATTGTAGAAACTTATTTTTCCAAAAATTACTAAACAATTTGAAATTTTGAATTTTCAATTATAATCGAAATGACGAAATCACGGTGATATCAAGAAAAATATAAATATAAAATTTTGAAAATTCAAAATAGCGGCCGAATATATTTCTTCCTTCGAATTTTTTTTTCAACTTTCCGAGCAAATTTTTTAATCATTTTTTTGGAATGACCGTGTAACTCAAAATCGACCCATCCGATTAGGAGTTTTTCAGTATAATCCCGATAGTAGCGCTATCTATTAAGACTAATTGCGAATTAAAACCATTTTTTCACTTACTCAAACACACATAAAATTCCATTAAAATCGGCATTTATCCGTTAAGGAGTTGTTCAGTATAAACCCGATTGCAGTACCACCTACCGGGACTAATCATGAATATAAGCCTTTCTCTAATCCACTTGAAGACAAACAAAATTTGTCATCAAAATCGGTCCAGCCGTTTATATACTGTAACGTTTATTCTAATTTATATTTACAATTAATTTATATTTACAGATTTATATTGAAATACAGTCCTTATTTAATAATTTATATATCACACTAAACACACACTAACTAATTTATATGAGAGTCACTTAATAAACACTTTATCGAGGCGCGATTGCTTTCTTTCAGTATGAACACTAACTGACTAACTGACTCCGCTGCGATGCTCGTCGCCTATTTATACTCGCACGTATAGTTCTAGTAAACTCTCGAACTCGAAGTTCTGGTGGATGCGCCGGGTTTTTCTAGATGTTACGTGTTCCAGATCATTCTTGAAAATACGGCGGAGGAGCCATAGTCGTATCATATGGGAATTTTACTGGGGGCACTAATTGAGCACATTAATGCAGCAGCTCGCGTAACATTGCCCCCTCCTTAAGAGACAGTTCCTCCTGGAACTAACTAGGAAACTGAAACGAGATGACTGTATCGGCAACTGGTTCCCTTGTTACATTTTCCAGTTGCATGGAAGTAACATCTGTATCTGTAGAGTAGGGAGGGTGAGTGTGTAGGCTCACAGCACTTAGGCCACATGTGACCCATTGTACATCCTCCCGAGGAGTTGTCCTCCTAGGTCATTGTCCATCCTGTCCTTCTCAGGAAGGTGGACAGGTCACTGGGAGACATCTCCTTTATATCGGCAGGTGTAGGCCAAGACTCACCGAACACACACTCTCTTATTGACGATAACTCCGGACACTCGCATAAGACATGCCTGACAGTTTCATCTTCCTGTTCACACATCCTGCATAGAGGTGTGTCCACTAGCCCCATAGTATGGAGGTGTTTACTTAGTTGACAGTGACCAGTCAGAAATCCTACTGTTAAACGTAGGTTTTTCCTGGTCATCGCCAAATATTTCTTCGGCGCCAGCTTCCGAGGGTCGCCCAGGGTGATCCTGGCAAAACTGCATCCTTTGATTCCATCCCATCTCTCAAGGGATTGAGCATGGGTGTAACGTTTGGTTAGTTCCGCAATTGTCGAAGTCGTTAGGCCGTAGGTGTCACTGGGTCCTAGAATTTTCAGTCCAGCGGCTTCCCTGGCTAAAGAATCAGCAATGCGATTTCCTTTACTCCTGTCGTGCCCTTTAACCCACCTCAGGATAATGTTGTTATCTGCCGAGACGTCAGCTAAATCTTGGTGGCACTCTAGTACTAGCCTCGATATAACACGTTGTCTGTTCAAGGCTAATAGGGCTTGTCTACTATCAGTGCAGATTATTATGGTTTTGCCAGAAATTCTTCTTCTGGTTAGTTCTTTTGTGGCTATTGAGATACCAGCCAGGTCTGTTTGAACCACGCTGGTATTGTTTCCCATTCCCCACTTAATCTTGAGGCTCAGTGCTCTCGAGTAAACTCCACAGCCTGAGCCTTCTTTCATTTTTGAACCATCTGTATATATGCGTATTGCATTTGCAGCATCTGGCTCTGTGTTCTGTTTTATTTGAATTTTGTAGGGTTTGTTAAACAAAAACCTGGGTTCAATTGTATCGTTGGCTGCCTGCAGGAGAGGTAGCGCAGTGAGCGCTTCCTTCCATAGGCTCAACCTCAATTGGCCCATTCCTACTTCGGGGTTTACACCAGCCGTGCGCAATCGTACCATTGCCATTAACGCAACCTCCTTGACGTGTAGGTCCAGAGGGGTCAGACCAGTAATTAGTTCCATTGCTGCAGTTGGTGTTGTTCTCATGGCTCCTGTGATGTTCAAACAAGCCATTCGCTGTATTTGATATAATTTTTGGATGGCCGTTGCTTGTAGAACCTTCGGTCCCCATGCAATTGCTCCATACGTTAACATGGGTTTTATTATTGCAGTGTAGATCCAGGTGACCACACGGGGCGACAGACCCCATGTGCGTCCCACTGTCCTCCGGCACTGCTCATATGCCACATATGCTCTTTTTGCTCTGCTGTGTAGATGAGAGTTCCATGTTAGTTTCCTGTCGAGGGTAATACCAAGGTATTTCACCTCTTCCGAAAAGTTTAGTTTGCTTTTGAAGATTTCGGGAGGTTTCAAACCCGATAAACTTCTTTTCCTGGTGAAAAGGACCATCTCAGTCTTTCTGGGATTGATCGACAATGAGTGTTCCTTACACCATTTTTCAATTAATTTAAGCCCATCCTGCGCTCTATCGCACAGTGTGTTCACAAATTTGCCAGTCTGCAAGATAACTATGTCATCTGCGTATGCAATTGTGTAGAATCCATTGTTGTTGAGGTGATTAATCAGGGTGTCTAGGACTATGTTCCACAGAAGGGGTGATAAGACTCCTCCTTGTGGACATCCCCTCATGACCAGTCGTCTTACTGTGATGTCTTCTACATTGATACTTATTGCTCTACTAGAGAGCATCTTGAGTATCCATTCTCCTACTACCAGAGGTACATTCCTGGAGTTGAGTTGTTGGGTAATTGTTGGAAAGGTTGTTTTATCAAACGCTTCCTCGATATCTATGAATATACCCAGGGTGGATTCTTTGTTGTCCAATGATCTTTCGATTCTGCCAACCACTTGGTGAAGGGCCGAATCAGTGGACCTTCCCGGAGTATATGCATGCTGATTTGGATGAAGTGGGTTGTGAACTAGCACTTCATCTCTTATATACCGCTCGCATAGCCTCTCCGTTGTTTTTAAAAAGAACGATGTGAGACTAATTGGTCGGAATGCTTTTGGTAAGGTGTAGTCCATCCTACCTGGTTTGGGTATAAATACCACTCGTACTTCTCTCCACTTACTGGGAATATACCTCAGAGCTAAAGAGGCTCTGAAAATTCCAACCAGGTGCGGCATAAGAGTATCCATTCCCCATTGAAGTAGGGCTGGTCTTATTCCGTCAGGTCCTGGTGACTTGAAGGGGGAAAAGCCCGATATGGCCCATCTTATCTTGTCCTCATCAATTAGTGCACTAGCATATTGCCAGTCATATTGTGAGGGTGTTGTTGATACTTCCGTCCAGTTTGACGATCCAGGAAAGACAGAACCTGGGAAGTGAGTTTCCATAAGAATCTCAGCGCTCTCTTGAAGGTTGGCGGCCTTGTCGCCATTTTCCCTTGTCAGGATGCCGATACTCTTATGGTGGTCGTTTGAGAGTGCCTTCTGTAGCCTAGAAATTTGTGGGAGGTCTTCGACTGCCTCACAATAGGCTCTCCAGGCTTCTCTTTGCTTTTGTCTGCAGACTTTTTTGAACTCTTTGAGGTTGGCTTTATATACTCCCCAGTCCTCTTTGAGTTTTGTTCGTTTTGCCTTGTTAAAGGTCGTTCTCGCTGTCTTTCTGAGGTGTTCCAGTTCAGGGCACCACCAGGTATTGGTCGTGCCGCCTGTCTGAACCAT
The DNA here is from genome assembly GCA_910591675.1 of Galerucella calmariensis. Lineage (NCBI taxonomy): Eukaryota > Metazoa > Arthropoda > Insecta > Coleoptera > Chrysomelidae > Galerucella > Galerucella calmariensis. The sequence continues at coordinate 12,734 of CAJUYG010002440.1, read as the reverse complement.
CCTCATCGGACAGGATTCCTTATAGGCAATGTCTATTTTGTTTTGGATAGATACTGTGTACCTTTCCAGTTCCTCATTATTGCTGGGAGTCAGGACCTCTGTTTCCCGCAGAGCACCTATTAAGAGTCGATTGTAGAGAGCTACATCCGTCCTCTTCGGGTCACGGGATTTTACAGTGGTCCTGAGATCCTGGAAGTAACATGCGACCGTCTTCTCTGTTGGCTGTGTCTCCCGTGCTTGGCCGCAGACTAGTACCTGCACTTCGGTGTCTCGGAAGATTACTTCTACCATGTTACGGATTATTCGCCAATCTAAATGCCTACATTCAATCTTGGGTATGGCTAGCCTATGCACGTCCAATTCAAGCACATGCTCCCTCAAGCTTCGTAATGCTTCCCAGACATCCTCGTACGTTGGTCTTTCGTCGAAGGTGTTTCTCGTCACTAGGTGGAAATTGTAGCGGGAGCCATCTTGCAGCTTCAGAGCTTTACCTGGTACTGGTAACTGGTCTTGCAAACGTCGGGCGCCACTCTTCTTTATGAACAGAGATGCCAGTCCGCGTGCATCGGTTACGCTGGCAGCGATGTTTATGGCCAGTGAGTATTCCTTTGGAACGGTAAGCATGTCTTGTCGTCTCTCAGTGGTGACGCCGAATCTTGCTTTTCCGGTACCACCATAAGCACCCATGAACTCTACAAAAGCAGGATCGGCTACTTCCTGAAGCTGGTTTACTTCCTCATCGTGGTCACCCTCGAATGGCGCTAATCGGTTACGGTGTACCACCTTTGGCTTTCCGTTTGGGATCTTGCTGATACGATATATGACATCGTTGATTCGTCTCTTCACGAGGTACGGACCGTCCCAAGCTTTCTGCAACTTTGGAGAAAAACCCTTCTTGGGTTATGCAGTCAGACTTTGTCTCCTTCGTGGAAACCTCCTTCTGTAGCTTGCGTATCGTACCTTTTCTTCATCCTATCGCTAGCGATCTGGAGATTCGATCGAACCAGCTCGTGTACGTCGTCCATTCTTTTTCTCAGCTGGGTCACGTAATCTTCACCAGCTATGTCTTCTCCGGGTCGGCATCCAAATTCAAGGTCGCAGGGTAATCTCATTTCGCGTCCGAACAGAACTTTTGCTGGAGTTTGGCCGGTAGACTCATTGATGGCGGATCTGTAGGCCATCGCAAATAACAAGAGATATTGGTCCCAATCTCGCTGATGGTTAGATACTACTTTAGACAGGTATTTGCCAAGAGTTCTGTTCATTCGCTCTACCATTCCGTCCGGCTGTGGATGCAAAGCCGTAGTTCTCGTTTTCTTCATGTCGAGCTTTTCACAAACTTCCTGGAACAGCTGGCTTTCGAAGTTTCTGCCCTGGTCGCTGTGTATTTCCAGGGGCACTCCATATCGGCAAATGAACTCATTCAAAAGCACGTCGGCAACAGTTGCGGCTTCTTGGTTGGGAATGGCATACGCTTCTACCCATTTTGTGAAATAATTCATCACCACCAAAATGTATCTGCTGCCATTTGATGTCGGTGGAAAAGGTCCGGCAATGTCCAGGGCAATGCGTTCAAAAGGGCTTCCGACATTGTATTGCTTCATAGGAGCCTTTCTTCTTCCTTGTGGTCCATTGGTCGCAGCACAGGTAGTGCACTTCTTACACCAGTCCTTCACATCTTCGGAACTGTGCATCCAATAAAACCGTTCTCGCACTTTCTGGAGGGTCTTCTTCACACCTAGATGTCCTCCTGACGGACTGTCGTGTAATTTCCGCAGTACTGCTGCTACCCTTGTTCTTGGAATCACCAACTGTCTTCTACTTTCGGAACCTTCATCGTTCTCGATTACTCGCTGTAGCAAACCGTTTTCCAGAACCAGCGAGTCCCACTGGGCCCAATATGATTTCATCGTTGGCGAGTACCTTGAAATCTCCTGCCAAGTAGGTCGACAGTTTTCCTTTTTCCAATGTCGGATTTTCTTCAAGTCGGGATCGTTCTCTTGTTCCTCCTCCAACTTTTCCGGTGTCCATTCGTCGCTGGTCACCGTGGTTCTTCGAATGGCAGCTTCCTTAGCTTCTGGTTTGGTGCAGTGAGAGCACTCTGCTGGGCATGGTCTTCTAGAGAGTGAGTCTGCATTTCTGTGGCTTATTCCGGCTCTATGCTCAATAGTGAAATTATATTCTTGGAGCCGCTCGATCCATCTGGCGATTTGACCTGCAGGGTTCTTAAATTGCATAAGCCACTTAAGTGCGGCATGATCGGTTCTAATCACAAATTTCTTCCCATACAGATACTGATAGAAGTGCTCCACGGACTTCACTACTGCTAGGAGCTCTCTTCTTGTGACACAGTAATTTTGTTCTGGTTTGGAAAGAACTTTACTAAAACATCCCAGAACTTTCTCTTGTCCTCCTTGAACCTGTGATAGCACTCCTCCAATTCCAACATTGCTAGCATCAGTATAAATTCTCCCTCTGGTAGTGGATAGCCGAGTATAGGTGCAGTAGTCAAGTGATTTTTCAAGGTTTCGAACGAAGTTTGACAGTCTTCGTCCCAGCGAAACTCCCTTGCTTCCTCTGTAAGTCGTGTCAAGGGTTTAGCGATATCTGCAAACTTCTTTATAAATCGCCTGTAGTATGTACATAGTCCAAGGAAGCTTCTAACTTGGTGCTTGTCGGTGGGTCTTGGCCACTTTCGTACGGTAGCAGCTTTTTCTTCGTCTACAGCTACACCATCCTTGCTGACTACATGGCCTAGATAATTGACTTTGTTTTGAAATAGTTGACATTTCTTGGGGTTGAGCATCAGTTGGGCAGCTTGCAACCTTTTGAAGACACCTTCCAAATTCTTTCGATGTTCTTCGAACGTCCTTCACAAGACTATGATGTCATCGAGGTACACTAAGCATGTCTTCCAGGACAACCCTCGCAATACGTTTTCCATCAGTCTTTCGAACGTGGCGGGGGCATTGCACAGCCCAAATGGCATAACGGTGAAATGCCATAGTCCAGATCCGGTGGTAAACGCTGTCTTTTCTTTATCGGCTGGATCCATTTCTACCTGCCAATATCCAGACTTCAGGTCCAAGGTAGAAAACAATTTGCTACCGGTCAGCGTATCCAGAGTATCGTCGATTCTCGGTAGAGGATAGCTATCTTTCTTTGTAACATTGTTCAATTGCCGGTAGTCCACGCATAACCTCGTGGTTCCATCCTTCTTCTTCACCAGAACTACCGGAGAGACCCAAGGGCTGGTAGAAGGTTCTATTACCTTGTCCTCTTCCATCTCGCGAACAATTCTCTCCGCTTCCTCTTTTTTGGCCTGTGGTAGTCGTCGAGCCGATTGTCTTATCGGTTTAGCGTCGCCGGTGTCAAATACAGTCCTTATTTAATAATTTATATATCACACTAAACACACACTAACTAATTTATATGAGAGTCACTTAATAAACACTTTATCGAGGCGCGATTGCTTTCTTTCAGTATGAACACTAACTGACTAACTGACTCCGCTGCGATGCTCGTCGCCTATTTATACTCGCACGTATAGTTCTAGTAAACTCTCGAACTCGAAGTTCTGGTGGATGCGCCGGGTTTTTCTAGATGTTACGTGTTCCAGATCATTCTTGAAAATACGGCGGAGGAGCCATAGTCGTATCATATGGGAATTTCACTGGGGGCACTAATTGAGCACATTAATGCAGCAGCTCGCGTAACAATACATTGCATCCATGAAAAGCCAGGGCGGGCCGCTAAATATAGCCTATGTTACTCAGTGATAATGTAGCTTTCTATGAGCAAAAGAATTTTTTAAATCGGTCTAGTGGTTTTTAAATTTATCCGTTACATACAAAAATACATAGAAATTTTTCCTCTTTATAATATTAGTATAAAAGGGAATGTTTATTTCTGCGGTGCTCATTTTATGAACATTCAATAACCTAACCTTAACGAATCAATAACGAACATACAACATACAAATTTATTAGAATTTCACCCATATGCTTGACTACAATTGTTACTCTGTTGATTGAGACAATTGTATCTTGGAGTTGCTGACCTTTATAAAATGGACAGTACACTGAGCAAAATGCCCTAATTAGATTTCTTTCTTAAGATGCCCTTAATAACTGGTACAAAAAATCAAATAGTGGTTAAAACAATTCAAGTGATTACTAGCATGTGCCTAATTATCACAAGTATGTTGACTTTGTTGAAACATTTTTATAACAGTAATTCGATAAAATGTTATAGTTAACTGGAGATCTAATTGCTGTTAATACTTTCATTTCGTTATAGGCCTCATTGAATTGTTTCAATTCAGCACCTACTAGTCCTAATTAGGTACCCACTTAACACTATTCAGTGCCAACAAAATAGAGTACCTACTTACAATTATGCAGTCCTCGTATAACGGTTATTAAGATAACCAATAATTTTTTAAAACGAAACGGCTGTTCAGCATCGAAATGCAGTTTTTTCTGGTCCGAACATTACCGATGTGATTGTCGATCTCCTCTTATTGGTTATTTGTGGTTGGAACCATGTTGGAACCTTGGAACACGCGCCGCGCATTTCACTTTCACATTTGGTTTGGGAGTGCGTTGAAAGTTTGTGTTAGGTGTATACGTAATAATTTGCAGATTTGGAATTTTTGCAATTAACTGTGAGGTTAGGTTGAAAACGCCGACAGTGTTAAATTGGTTTGAGTATATAAATGGCGTTCAAAAACCTATTAATACAGTGGCGATTAAGTGACTATAATATCTGCGTTTGAAAGTAAGTTACTTTTGAATTCTATATAAATTATAATTACATTTATTTATACCTAATGCCCTCAGGATTATTATCTCGAGCTTATTGTTTCTTGTCATTTTACAAACTATTATTAAAAGACGACAGAGTCATTATCCTAAGTAGAAAATATAGTATAGGAAGAATAGTCTTATACTTCATCTAATTTTGGCTAAAAGTCTGGTTATATAAGTACAAATTTTGATTTCATATTACCTATATGTTTTTTCTTAACTAGGTATTGTGTTAAATGAGCTAATCAATAAATTGTTCTTTCCGTAGATGAGGGCATTGATGATGAAAGTTTCAAGTTAATAGATTAAGCTACCATAGAAAAAACTTCCTCCGAGGGCACAAGTATTATGTTGTATTTTTGTAGTTTTATAGTTATAGCTCCATCAATTTAAATATTTTGTTATATTTTGTTAATATAAATGTTTTATAGCAAATTTAGTTTTATTTAAAAGTATCTAGAAATTGGCGAAAAATAAATCTCTAGATAGTTTTCCGGATAAACTGCCAGGCATAGTAATTTTAAATGAATAAAATTCAGATTATTATTCGAAAATATAGTACCTAATATTTAATGTATTATAGTCTAACCGCTATTAGAAAAGTTTATAATACTTATAAAAGTGCACTCGATATCGGTTATATGACATATCATATATTCTTAAAAAAATCTAATAACGTTTACTTTTTACCAGTATAATTGTTACTAGAATATCCCATAATCTAAATTAAGTGCCCTCGATTCCGATTGTACAAAATTCTGTTTGTTATTTGAAAATCTAATAACCTTTACTATATGACAGTACAATTGCAACTAGAAAAGCCGATAATATTTATTAAGTGCACTCAATAACAATCATATGAAATTATTTTTTTCATTGGAAAATCTAGTATCCTCTACTATATGACAATATGTTGCTATTAGAAAATCCTCTAATATCTATTAAGTGCACTCGATAACAGTTGGACAAAATTCTATTTTTATTTGAACATCTAGTAACGTTTACTATAGGACAGTATGATTGCTATTAGAAAATCTTATAATACTTATTAAGTGCACTCGATAACGGTTATACGAAATTCCTAAAAAGTATATCTATTAACAGTTATTCAGTGGTGTCCAACAAAGTGACTTTAATAACCATAATCATGAACTTACTTGATGCCTATTTCATGCAAGTTTCTAATAACTGTTATTCAATTTTTGCTAACGGTTAATGGAAATTTCTTTCAGTGTAATTGAAAAAAAATTATATAGTCAGTATGCACGGCCGCCATTTTTAATTTTCCAAATTTCAAAACACCAACTTTCTTAGAAACATTTTTTCTATATTGCCTGAAAATTGTCACCTTCTTTTTGTTATTTTGCCGCTTTAATAAACAAAATTTCAAATTGTTTAAAAAAAATTCCATTTTAACATGTGCAGCGTTAAAAACTCCAATTTCGAATGTTTTACGTTTTAGGTACTTGGAAGAAACGTCGCAAGTCCCAGTGGAATTAATTGGAGAATTTAGGAACATTATTAGGGTCCGATAAGTTTTCTATTAGGGTTCCATCTCGGAAAAATTTGCTCTTACGTAAATTTTTCAACCCACTATAGGGCAGCCAGGTGATAACAAACTTTTCAAATGCTGCAATGAAAACTTTCCACGTACTTCAATTAACTGCCTTCACTCGTGAGAAAATACCATATGCTCAAATTTATTTCCATTTTATTGGTCAAAAGAAAAAGATAACTTCACACTATTCGTAAACTTACTGGCAATCCAATGAATCCTTGTAATCCTGGTAACCCTTGCTGTCCAGGAAAGCCTTGTTGTCCTTTCGGACCTTCAGGCCCTTGAGGTCCAGTTTTTCCCTCTGCTCCACGCAAACCGTCAAATCCCCTTGATCCAGTGATTCCAATGTCACCTGAAATTAACAACAATTATCTCTGTAAAGATCAGTGAGATACTGGAGGGAATAGCAGTCTAACTTTTAATCAATTGATACATTTGAAAACCTTCTCCTGTAGGCTATATTTCTTGTAACATAAAATGAAAACTCGTTTGTTCCAGACAAAGGAATAAAACGCTCGGATCCGTCAATTTTCATTTCAAACTAGGCGTTTCAAGGCATACAAAATATGCCACTCCCTTCATCCCTTGCCTGTAACGACTACCCGTCATTTTTTTCCAAATAGCACAGGGCATTAGATGCTAATTATTTTTTTGACATGTCAAAAAACTGGACATGCCGATTTCACTATATGAACGGCATACTGTGTAAACCTTAAATGCAAAATATAGAATACTGAAAATATTCAGGTACGTATATTGTTTATTTCTTAAACATTATTATTTCCATACAATACATGTTTAAAATCCATTGCGCTGTAGGTACTGTTCATATCGGTCACGCAGATTTTCAACATATTTGATAACATATGCCTGAAAAACGAGACGATCTTCTCACGTAAATCGTTAACATTCAGAGAGTCTGTACTGCTGGGGACTTTTTCCCCTCAACATACCCCATACGTAGGTGGTGTTAAATTGGGGGAATGTGATGGGAAGTTGAAATTATGCGCCCTTCAAAAGTTTTCTGCAACAATGCTATCGATTGGACGTCTAGTCCTGTTGAAATCACTGGTTTTCCATCCGAATGTTCCTGGCACGACAAAACCTTCTGAGATTTTGGACAAATTTCGTTATCATTATGTTTTTATGAAGTTCCTGGGTAACAGTAAGAAGTTTACCATCATCGTCAATCACACCGTATACTGACAATGCACCATATAGGCACAAGGTCATTGTGCAGCGATTTTCGGATAATAACGTCTGGCTTATTGAAACCATGGAAGTGAGTTGTTTACTCCAAGTGAATGTGAGTTTCGTCTGAGAATCACACATTATTCAAGAAATCTGGTACAGAATAGATAAAAATTTTTCCACAATACACAACTTTGGCACTCATATCTTGGTTTGTGAATTATTGTTCAACATGAATTCGGTACGGAAATCCACCTACATCTTCGAAAAAACGCCAAATCAACATATTGGTGATATCTAACTTCAATGACGTTCTTTATTAGGTAGTTTTAAGACAGCATCCTTATGTATGATTTTTGGGGTGACATTCACTGAGACCTAAAAGGTCTATTGTGCCCTACAGCATCCTTAAGGTTATATCAAATTGCTTCACATTATTCATTGATTATACTAGATACTGTTGAGATTCCAACCCAAAACGCATATGATATAGATACCATGCTCTCACCTGACGCTAAATATCTCAATGTTAACGATAGTCTTTCAGCAGAGGAGATAGTTTCTCTACGAAAATCATTTTCAGATATTGAGGGGCCTATTTTGTGTAAAAGTAATTCAAACTGAGTTGGAGTCATTCTTTAAGTAATTAAAATATTTTTATTTGTATCAGTCAAGCGCATCTCCTTTATCAGATTGTTAAAATCTCCTTGGGCTTTTCTTTGTAAAAAATGTCCCGTATCCATTTTTTCTCAGTTGCCTCTTGGCTGGTGTTTACGGTTTTTATTATAGTTATGAATACAAAGCATTAAATAATAATATCTTCGTAAATAATTGTAATGACGAGCATCCATGACTATTTGTTTTAAATAAAAATTGTAGGTTATGTTATTTCCCTTCATTTATGACAAATGATACTAGCAGATACTTATGAAAATCACAGAAAAGTTAATATTTTTGAATATTGATTTGACACATTATGTCAAATGAACGCGAGATTCGCCTAAATGAGTACTAAGCTTAAAACTTCGGTTCGGTGATTGCAAAATTTGATTAACGACACGTCCATGATTTGTTCCTCACAGTTATCAGGAGGTGGGGGTATGACTTTCTTTTCATCCGTACAGCATAATACGTACAGAAGTCAAATTTCTACTAATAACATATGATTTCATATTACCTTTACTCCCTTTATCCCCAGCATCTCCCTTTTCGCCTTGTTCTCCTTTAGAACCATCAAGTCCTGGTGTACCTGGGAATCCTGGAGGTCCTATTGGCCCTTGAGGACCAGGGAGAGCAGTAAATTCAGTATTGGATGTTTGAGAATGTGAACCAGGCTCTCCCGGAGGTCCCTACAAGAGAATTTGGAGAGAGAAAATGCATGAAACAATTTATTTAGTTTTGTTAAGTTTCGCAGATTTTGTATGAAATTATCTGAATACTTACAGGTGGGCCAGGATATCCCTGTACTCCTTGCTGTCCATGATCACCTTTTTCTCCCCTGAATCCTCTAGGTCCAATTCTGCCATCAGTACCATTACGTCCATCCAATCCTCTTTCACCCGACAAGCCTCTTGGTCCTATTGGACCTTCTATTCCTGGTACCCCCTACATACAAAGATACGTTTATACAGAGTGTTTCATTGGGAAAGTTATATACTTGAACAACGAAAAGACATTTCTAAAAATACCCCAAAATTAGATTGGAAGATTAAAAGTGGGTGGATATGATAAACAATGATAAAAAATGCAGGAAATATTACCTACATTATATAATATATAAATGGAAATGAAAAAAAAAAAAGATATGAAACAGAACACTGCAATTTGAATTAACTATAATGAAAATTGGAATTGAAATTTGAAAATTTAGGTTCTTGTTTGCTTTTCAGGAGTAGACCCGGAGGAATTAAAAAGGTCTTTATTATACTAATACACAGAGAAAACACGTCCAAATAAAAAAACTTTCTAGAAAAAAATCGCTTGCTGTGAATAAATCTTTGTTAGTGGTAGAATTATTATAATTAATTAGTAGATGGGAAAAACAGATAGTTGGTTTTGTCCTTTGATGTGATCGACAAACCTTAGTTATCAGGTGACTTGTACTAACTGAAAAAAGTTTCTAAACCTGAATCATTTACCCTTAACTATCCATCGTTCATTCTAAGTGAGCTCAATATCAGTCATTAACTATCTAAATAGACAATTTTAAGAAACGTATCTTCTCCACAGAAAACATATACAGTGTGGAAACCACTTATGGAATAAAATTCTTTATGTCATTATTTAAGAAAATTATAAAGAATGCCCAGACACATCAACTTTTGAATTGAGTTGTGCGTTATGTGAACATAAATTTAAATGTACAGGGTGATTTACGCAAGTACCTATGCCATTGTCGGTGTTGTTTTTTTTAAATGAAACACCCTGTATATTTGCATATTTTTTAAATCCTCTTAATGAACCGATTCCAACAAACTTAATAATGTATGGTCAATTATGATTTATACAGGGTGAAATTTTAAAATTAATAATTTATTACACTTAAAATATTGGTACTTCTTTAAATTAGCTAGATATGGATTTATCAAAAATCTAAACTAACTAATTATTGGACGTATTTGTATATTGAACAAAATCTGCTACGCCCTTGAATTTTATCATAAATACCTTAAAATTACCTAAAAACGCCAATAATTAGACAAAATCGGTAAATAATGTGGATTGTTTTTAATCGGTAAATAATGTGGATTGTTTTATATTCTGTCAGTTGTTGATGTGTTGACAGTTTATACTGAAAAGTAAAATCGACATAACAATGAAATATTTAACTGAGACTCACCGAATTGAGATTTTAATGATGATCGGGTACGGGGATAACTGCAGAAGTCAAGTTGAAGTGGCAAACTTATTTAATCACAGGTATCCTGAATGGACTAATATTTCACAAAGTACTGTGTCTAAAATTCATGCACAATTCGAAGAAATTGGACATGTCCAACCATTGAAAAGAAAACCACACTTCGTTGAAGATGATGTGAAAGTGGATATTTTGTTAAGTGTCGAAGAGAATCCAACTTCAAGTACACGTCAAATTGCCCGTGAAAATAATGTTAGTCGTAAAACTGTTCTAAGATGTCTTTATAAAGAAAAACTTCATCCCTACAAATTAACTTTTGTGCAGGAGTTAACAGAAGACGATCCAGATCGTAGAATGGATTTCTGCGAGAGATTGATGAATAAGCTGAACAGAAATGAAATAGCTCTTAGTACCATTCTTTTTTCTGACGAATCAACATTCACATTGAATGGAGAGGTAAACCGACAGAACTGTAGATATTGGTCAGTAGAGAATCCTTATTGGATGCGTGAGACACATACTCAGTACCTACCCTCAAAAGATGAACGCTTGGGCCGGTATCATAGGCGACCATATTATTGGTTCTATAGCTGCGTTCGTTATTTGCGTCCGATCAATCTTTTTAGTCTGAATCGATCGCTTATTACATCTGGAGGTAGGGGAGGTAAATCTGAACTGTTCGGTAATTCCGCTTAGATCAGTCCGATGTAAATCTGTTTTCTCGGAATATTTTAACCGACGAGAAATATTATCTGTTTATCTGTCATGTTATGAGGTTATGTTGTAGTAACTTCTGTCATTAGATAAATCTCGTACTGTTTGTGGACCATGAATAGCTACCAAAATTGCCTCGGGGCTAGACGTAGTCGTGAATAATGGAAAATAAAATCTAAAATGAAAAAATCGAACAAAAAAATCGTAGTCTCTAAAATTATAGACACAGGCAAAAAGGAGGCTTCTAACCTTTTGCTCGGGCCGTTCGTTAATAGTAATTTGCTCAGATTAATCTGTGATCACGTGACCAAAAATCCGTCTCCTCTGCGATGCAAATAACGAGCTCAGCTTATATTTATAGATAGAAATTTGACAGCTGAAAAATATTAAAATTTGCTTGGAAATGAAGTTATTCCTGCGATTGCAAACTTATATCCCAACGCAATAGATCCTATCTTACCGAATGAAAATGTTTGGTTCCAGCAAGACGGGGCAACACCCCATTATGCTTTAATGGTAAGAGCTTATTCAGATGAAATCTTCCCCAACAAATGGATTGGACGAAGAGGTACTATTGAGTGGCCAGCTAGATCGCCAGACCTTACGCCGTTAGATTTTTTTCTGTGGGGTTATCTCAAGAACAAAGTATAATAATATGCAACACAACCAACTAGCATTGTAAACCTCAAAGACGGGATAACTACAGAAATACGGAAAATTTCACCTCAAACTTTAAGCAAAGTTAAGGAGTTCTATAGGAGACTGTGCTATTGCAAAACTACGTGGAGAACATTTTGAGCATTTATTTTAATGTATTAAAATCAAATACATCAGGTATTTTATGTATGTGTTTAATAACTGTAAAAATAAAAATTTCAACCTGTATATTCATTCATTAAGTGGTTTCCACACTGTATATAGTTAGTGAACCCTCCTACCATTTGATGGTGTATGGTATGTTGCATTTATTCATGTACGACTTTCATTTCCATTCTTTCCTGTTTTGTGCTAAATCCGCCGCTTATTTCCAGATTATATCCCTATTATTCAGTATATATATCCTATTACTTTCTCCCACGTTTTTTTTTGTTTTACCCCTTTTCTAGTAATTTTGTATTTTATCTTCCCAAACTCTTTTTACTCTTTACTTGGTAACAGGAAGAAATGTAGAAGCAGTATTAGTAAGAGATCGGGAAAAAGCGGAAAATGAAAAAATTATCGTGGACTGGAGAATAATTTGTAAACCATTTTTGTTACTTATGCTTGCGGAAATCGGGAAATTATAAGTTTTTAGTTCTTCATGCATTATTTCCTTCAAAATAAAAAAATCAACCCCGCTCAAGAATGTCGAGGTTATGATCACTTTTTGCAAATTTGTGATCCTCACACTTTCTCACGTTACGCTCATATCGTCAGATTATTGAAATACACACTTATAAATTAGTGATTAAACCACCTCATCTTTCTCTGTTTCGTTAGAGTATTTCTGACAATCGATTTTTTCACTATTTTGATAGTCTGCTCTAGACGTACGATCCTATATAAAGAGCTTATACAGGGTGTTTTCAAATGAAACTTACAACGTTTGCATGTGGATACCTCTCGT
>CAJUYG010002439.1:14465-32222 GCA_910591675.1 Galerucella calmariensis | reverse complement strand
AAAAGATGTATCTTATGCACAATAAAACTATCTATCTATCTATCTATCTATCTATCTATCTAATTGATTTTAAAATGTAAATAACAATTTTCCACGTGGTGGCCCGTTAAAGTTTAATGCAGCAAAGCGTAAACGATAGAAGTTTCTTTCGAAGATTAAAATCCCGTCCACACTGAACGAGTACGAACAAGTATTTTCTTTGATGTACCGCCTTCCTATCGATCTTTTCTGAACGCGAACAAGCAAACGTTCGCTCGCTCGCTAGCACGTACTCATCAGAAGATTATTGATGCAGAATGCTCGCTCGCTCTTGTTCGCTCGTGCTCGCTTTTTGGTGAAAACGCACCTTAACCAGTACCCAGACAGTGTTGGACTCTACCCCACGGGAATGCCTACCAACCAAACGCACCTCAAACTCGCCGTTGCTCACGCCTTGGAATTACTATTCTAGCATACTTCAAGACGGGCGGCGGTCCCTCACACACTCTCCGTCATCTTCTCCCTCCTATCACTCCTACTTCTCACATGCCATATCGAGTCCTTCTCTTTCCCCAATCATGCTCTCCACTACGCCACTTATCTCCATATCTCCATCCATTCCTCCTCGCCCCTCAACATAATCTTCACCATATTTTCCCAATACACCACCTCTCCTAGTTTATTTTCCAACTTCTTCTGAAATTCCTAGTTCTTCCAGCATCTAAGCACATGTCCCACATCATCCTCCACAACACATCTCTCGCACGCTACAGTTTCTCTTTTACCAATCTTGTGGAGGTAACCCACTCTCGATCCATGCCCTGTGACACCTGCATCAAGAAGAAGTTCACCAATACTTAGTACTTTTACAACCATTATCATGTTTACACCCATCGTACAAGGCTTAGAAATTATTTTTTTAAAAGGACCGTCAACACCAGTAATTTTCCGAAGATTCTTGGAAAAAGTCTGCCTTGGGTCCCAGGAGTGTATATGCGTTTCTATCTTTTCCATGCACTGCCAACAGTTAGGTTCCTCCTTATAAATATGCTTATAAATGTGCTTCCCTAGAGTGCAGTGACCAGTTATTTATTCTGTCCTGATTTATTCGACCACTAGGTACTTGATATTTCTTGGTTACCTGCACACATTCTCAAATATTATTAGATGGAGGCGCTTCTCATGGACTTTCGAAATATTGAGTTTATTTTCGTAATTCCTTCATTTCACCGGAGGTCTTTCTAGTTAAAAATATGCTCAACTATAAAAATAACAATTAATGCAAATTGAACGGAAGAAAAACCTCCTAAGGTATTTCACATTTTTTTATTTAAATTTTACAGAATGCTTCCATCCACTATCATATTGTTAATAACAGTAATCTAATATTAAAATATAATAAACGCCTCGGACGCTGTTATATAACTGACGGGGGGCTGTGCCCCACAGCTACCACCCGGTCTATCTCTAACTATACACGCTGCGTTTTCACTATGTAATAAGTATGCGATACATCGAAGTCTTCTAATTGAAATATACTAGAGGCTGACGTTATTTCCCGCCCACAAAGTATGAAATTCAAACGAATATCGTTTTTCTTATTTTACTTCTTCTTTTATCTTTTCTATTTGCAGCATGTTTGTATCGTCAATATTACCTAGATTCGACCCTGCTTCTTTTGATCAATTCAAATGAATAGTCATTTATGATTATTACATGGATGTATACACATACACTCTTATAGACGATAATTACCGAGAGTCGAGTCAAAAGGTTAATTCGAATCCAATGAAGATGAACAGAAAGAATATATTGTAAAGTGATAATCTTCCTCTTAGGTTAGGTCATGAAAAAAAGCTTCAGGCGTTTTAATAATTAATTGAATGAATTTTCTTTCAAAAACATAAAATTAATCACTGCTTTGAAGGTAGTAGTATCGATACCACAAGTGGCAGATGTATTTGGTCTGACGTAGTATTCATATTTGTCCGCATCTAAAAGGTATGGTGAACAATGTTTAGGAAGTATAAAAGACTCAACTTGTGCCATGAAAACCATGCATTAACACAACATATCAAGAATAAGACAACATAACATAAGCAATAGATCGGATCACAACAAGATAAAGGATAACATTCTTGGAATGAAACCAACGGACCACATGACTCCTTCAACATTTACTTTGAGGTGATTATGACGGTCAAAAAATATGGCTGGATGACAACATCAAGAGAGACAGGATCTCGTATGAAAACGGATTCATGGCCAAGGATGGAAATGGTGTTGGAATAAACAGTGAGAAATTCACAAATAATGATCTAACCAGGAGCAAACACTGCGTGAGAGAAATAAATATGAGGTAAATGCGCAAGCCATGGATTGAAATTTGCACAGACAGTCAAGCATCATTGAAGGCTCTTATGAACCCAAAAAGGACATCAAGAATTGTTGAAAAGTCGAAAAAACTCAACCTGGCGAGATAACCACAATGCGATCAAAAAAACTCATCATTCTCGGATATTTGGATTCACATTCCTCATTACATGTATGTTTACATTTCACGTGCTTCCCAACCTGTTTCATGGAGTTGCCAACAAGATGAGGAGTATATTTTTCTTAAATATTTGTTAATTCTTTGCAACGCATACTCTGAAATCAAGTTTGTAAGTTACTCACTAAAATGAAAGAAACAGAAAGAACAAAATACAGACTAAGTAGAGAGGGAATCATTAAAAAAAACCACCTCCTCACTTCTTAGAAATTAGACAACCTGGGACATGCCACAAGACAGTATGATGAAAAAGTATAACTTTTTAAAGAAATTCGTTACGGAATTAAGGAAGAAGAAGGAATGGGATACAAATACCATCACCAGACTTGGAAAGAATGCCATTCAATGGTACACAGACGGCTCAAAAGCAATAGAAGGAACTGGGGATAGGAGTGTTTGGGCCAGGAGCCAAACACTCTGAAAGCTTGAGAAAAACCCCAAGTATCTTTCAAGCGGAAATCCACGCCATAAGAAAGTGCACCTAGCTCAATATTGATAAAGGATACAGAAGACAAAGGATTATCATAATGTCGGATAGTCAAGTAGCCATTAAAGCACTGAGCTCTTGTGTAATCAGTTCCAAAATGGTGTGTAAATACCAAGATAAGCTCAATGAACTAGGCGAGAACAATATAGTCAGTCATCTTACTGTGGATTCCAGGACACACTGGAATAGAACGAAATGAAATAGCAGATGAACTAGCAAAGAGGGGGACTTAAATACCTTTCTGAGGACCCTTTTGCGGAATCAGCCCCAATGTAATATTTGAAGAAATGGGTAAAGCCGAGAAAAAGAGAATATCTGACCATTGGAAAGATCTAGTAGGGCTTATACAATCAAAGACTCTTCTGGGTGACTACAACCTGTTGAGATCAAATGAATACATAAGTCAAAGTGAAACTGCGCTAAGAGTTTTAACAGGGATCTTAACGGGGCATTGTCGCCTGAAAAAGCTCAAAATAGTGGAGGAAGGAGAATGCAGATTTTGTGGTATGGATGAAGAAACATCCATCCACATAGTTTCCAACTGCACAGCACTTCAGAATCCTAGAGCACAGCACCTGGATGATTATTGGATATAAGAGGAACTCTACCTAAGTTGAAGCCTGCAGACATCCCAAAATTCCTCTGGGAAATAGGACTAAAGGAGCTACTAGTTTCTAAGACTCTCTTCAGAAAATAAGTAGAAGTAAGGGGGCACAATAGATCTTTTAGGTCTCAGTGAATGTCACCCCAAAATACATACATACTTACTAAAATAATTGAAAGATTTTTCTCCTCCCGTTGATAAATGAAACGAAACTTCACCAAACATAAGAAAGTGGAGAAAGTCTAATTTTATCAATAGATGTCAAGATATCATACTATTATATCGCCTTACAAATTTGAAAATTACTTTTCAAAAATTAGACCGTTCACTAAGAACAAACATCTACTTCTCGAGCTATGTGCCCAGATAGACAATGAATCACAGTTCCAAGTTAAACGGAGCTGGGACATCTTCACGATATAACGATATAACCAACCTTCATCTTCAGGTTTGTGACGTTTCTGCAAACATTTAGGAATTCTCAATTTTCATATTCTGTTCACCACCCCATTGTCCACGTTACAGTCAACGAACTCTTACTCATGGCGTCAACGCATGCTTTGGAAATACTTTAATAAGCGTGGAAGAACTGCTTCTAAAATTCGCTTATTTTTATTGATCATTATGGGGCAAACTTTGAAAATAAACAGTTATTTTCGATGATAATCATCTATTTTTTTGTTCTCTATTTCCGAAACTAAACCTCTTATCCAGTTTGCGGAAACAAGAAATTAAATTCAAATCAAAATAACACAAACGACTCGAAATTTATAATGTAATTTCTTAATTGCGCAGTTCATCTCCCATAATAGCGACGTTGAGTAAAAAAAATACATTAAAAGCGTTTAGATAATAAGAATAATCTGTATCTTTTTTTTATATATATTGCAAGTCATGAGATACATGACTACATTTTCGACGCGTGACCATTGTAATTTTTTTTTCGAAAAGAAATGGTGTTTTAAGTGAATTTGTTTCGCTTAAATCTACCAAATTATACCGTGAAATTAAAGATTGGATCTATTCAATGTTAATTCATGAAGAATGTTAAGTTTTTTTTTGTTTCGTTCGACTTACATTCCAACGCGTTCAAAGAGGACATGCCTATTGGCAAACTAAGTCAAATTAAAACGTCAATTTCAAAATGGGGTGTTAAAACGGAATCTGGTTTTTGGTATTTTATTAAAGTACTACTTAGCAAACATTGATTTGAAAATTGCTTAATCCAAAAATTTTGGGAGTAAATTGGAAATTGAGAATTATCAAATATTTGCAACTTTCACTACAGAAACGTCACATACCTAAAGATGAAGTTAGCCACTTTCTGATCAGATGTTCCATGAACTAATAGCCAGTTATAAAAAGGACAGTTGAATTTGAAATTTGAAGAGTTGTCAAAGTCTATAATGTCTAAGTGTAATATATAAGTCTTTTGTTCACAGTTTTTTATTTTGTATCATACTGCACGAACGCAACAGTTACGACACCTCGTAAAAAGTTTGTGCTGTGCCTGCACATTAGACCTAAAATTGTGATTTGTGACTGCTAGAAGAAAATATAAACATACTACAAAAACTATTGTTATGTCATTAACTATAAAAACAATATAACATAATAATAACTTAATTTTCATAATGATTTGAAAAAAAAAACTACAGAATTATGGTCAACCCTACTGTAGCTAACTTCTCTTTTAGGTAATGTATGTCACATCATAAATGCTGAACTATTTAAATCATTCAAAAGTTGAAATTTAAAATCGACATAAAAACCGACCAATTATTAACATTAATGAAACATCAACCTCATTAGAAATTTTTATTATATGAGTAGGCTCTATTAATAAACTGTCAGTAACAAGGAGACTAGGTGCTGCTATTGTTCACGATTTGATTTCAAACTTCGGCTTTTCTATTCGCTTTCAAGCTACATATGTTTCTTCTGCATCGTCGTTAACGTCATTTTTGAATATTCAGCTTCGTTTCTTGTCCAAAACATGTGAAACAAATTGCATGGCATAAACCGTGAGCCGGCAGACATCCTCAACAACTTCTTTAATAGTTTTTTCACTGATTCAACGTTTTCATCGGCTATCACTCGCATTTTCCTTGCCTTCTGCTAGAGCTTGTACCATTCATAAAAATTTTCTCCACCCTTTATTACACATTAGTACACAAAATACCACAGTCATTAATTCAAGTACGTTAAAACACCCAATTTGATTTTTCACACTCAAAAAATAAAAATAGCCGCTAAGGAAAAAGGTTGTTATTGTGTAGGCACTTTCCGCATGTGTTATGGATAAGATTTTTTCTACGAGCAGACTGAAAGTGGAAAAAAATTATTTAAACATAGAATAACTAGATATAGTTGAAATAATACCCTTCTTGGTGTGCGTCATCGATTGTTAATCTCCTTCTATCACATTACGTAGGAAGAAATGGAAAAAAAGGCAGGTCTGTGATTAATCCTTATCGAAATATCACAATAATGAACCTTTGAATGTTTTACAAACGTTAACCCTAATCTTTGACTTACAAAAATTTGATTGGTTGATGTTTAGATTACGCGCCAGCCCAACCTATCAATCGCGAGATTAAAATACTATGAAGGCGTAACTTTCGTAGCGGCAATGTGTCTTACGTCTTTTTCCACTGTCACACTGACAGTACTTGTCAGGTGTGTACTTTGTTGCTTACGGTCAATTATTATTCATGAAAAGTGAATATTAATCTTATGTTATATTTATCTAAATAATACAAAAATATGCCTAGATATACGAAAAAACATCAGCATTTTGAAAGTTCTGAAGTATTTTCAGTTAGAAAAAGAAGCTGGTAATTATTAATTTCATAGCCTTCTCGGCTTTGGCTTAATACGATCCTGATGATTTTATTTATCAAATTTAAGGTTAGCTATATATGTCAAAATAGCAAATAAAATAAACGACATGCCGAAAACCCGGATATACGTCACAATCGATGACGCACACCAAGAAGGGTATTATTTTAACTATACAAACTTGTTAGTTTGTTACTTGTTACCTTGTTACCTTCTGGTTATTGATATAATTATCAAGAGTTATTAACGCAGTATTTCAAAGGTTTCCAATAAAATATTTTTTCCACAATCACACTTTTCAAAGTAGGCTTTTTCGCTTGCCATTTACAACGAAAAGTTGACGTTTCTTGAGGAGAGTTACTTTAGGCTGGCCGAGCGTAAAATATTGCAAAACGCTCGTTGCCCATAACAACCGATACTACAATAGTTATTTTCCTAACAAGTACGGAAAGTGATACTTTCCCGCACGCGACTGCAGTTGACCCGAAGGACGCGGAGCAGAGTTCGGGCAAGCGGTCAAGTGCGGGAAAGACACTTTACGCATGAGTTAGGAACATTATTTTTCTTACGACCGTATATACAAAAAAGTATACCAACTCATTTTTCAATAGTTATTTTGTTTCAACATACATATACAAAACTTTGACCAAAAACTATTAATTATTATAAATATTATTATTAAAAACACAATTTGTTGCATTCTGTAAATAACTTAAAATTGCCGGTCCAGTGGAGTTATTTGGTGTTAGAAAAGATGTCGATTTTGTTTGATGGACTATTTCGTAAATATTTATTTACCTGTTGTAACTATAGTTATAACTTCCGAAGTAAAAAATTATCTAATAAGGTCAAAATTTGCATAATTTTACTTTCCCGCACTAGTGCGGGAAAGTGACACTTTCAATACTAAAATGCGTGCGGAAAAGTGGGTTAAGACGCACGGTCGTAGAAAAACATAATTGTATTGACAGTGACAGTGGCAGTGACAGTGACATCATAGAGCAACCTGGCTAGGGAGTGTTTTTGTCTTCTGAAAATCTTTTGCAATTTAATAAATCTCTGTTTAGTGCTTTAAATAATTAATTAGTCTGAAGGCGATGTTACCGTATTAATTTTTTTGTGTTTTTGCGCTCAATTGTTGTGCCACTTTCTGAATATTTTGCATATACTGGCTGGATGGCCCTGCTAGCTGAGGCCTTTCTAATTGTAGAATAAGAAGAAGTACATTGACGATAATAATTATACGTTTAAAATTTTATAAAGTATTTGACAGGTACTTGAAATAAGTATGAATTTATCAATTTTATTAGTTATAATATATATTCAGGTGATTGTAGAAAAAATGTTATATGTATTGCGAGTTAAAAGTGGAATTATTGTTCTCAAGCAATTAACCCTTGCTTTTTAACAATAATTCCTCACTTTTTGCTCTTAATACATAAATAACTATTTTAAACAGTTGATGGAATTGTGAAGTTATTTCACCCAAAACTCCAACAAATCCTCAACAAAACGTGTTTATTTTTCCATTCAAAGCAATATTTCGTTTAAAAATAATTCTTTGATTTGATGCAAATGAAAATTAAAATCGTGACTATTAAAACGAAGTCAGCGAAGACCAGTCCGGTTCGGTTGTCATTAAATATTTCGAAATAAACACAAAATCCAAAGATAATTATTATCGATAAGAAGATTAATCTCAAGTTGAAGTATGTTATTTCTGAAAGAGCCCTTTCGCAAACCGATTTTTCAGTGCATAAAGTGGTGGTACTATTATTAACATATCCTTATTAGCTGGCCGTCAAGTAAGCGGTAAACTTCAAAGAACCCGAAGTTGCCACAAGAATCCAGCTACTAAAAAAACCGTGTGCCCGGCCGCTGGAGGCTATAAACTATGATTACATATATCTCAATTTTGATTGAAATCTTACTGTCGATCTTATAAGGAGGTCTATTGTAATTTATCGAAGTCATTAGATCTCTTATTACGTTCTGATTGTTTCGAAAATAAAGCTGAAATCGTAATGATTCTAATGGACGACAATAATTTTTTTAATTTCTATTCCACGAAAAAATTTTCATTAGTAACATCAGAAGTTAGTAGCAGAGTGGGCAGCATTTCAGCAATGGTCATCACAACCAAAAGGGCAGCTGGTTTGAGAGAAGATGTGTGTGTATGTGTGTGTGAGTTCAGTTTCTGAGGAGAGTCTCAGAAACTAGTAGTTCCTTTAGTCCTATTTCCCGGAGGAATTTTAGGATGTCTGAAGGCTTCAACTTAGGCAAATGTTCCTCTTCTATCCAGTAATCTCCCAGGTGCTGTGCTCTAGGATTCTGGAGTGCTGTGCAGTTGGAAAGTATGTGGATGGAGGTTTCTTTTTCCATTCCACAAAATCTGCATTCTTCTTTCTCCACTATTTTGAGCTTTTTCAGGTGCCCATTCAGGCGACAATGTCCCGTTAGGATCCCTGTTAAAACTCTTAGCGCAGTTTTACTTTGACTTATGCATTCTTTTGATCTCAGCAGGTTGTAGTCACCCAGAAGAGTCTTTGATTGTATAAGCCCTACTAGATCTTTCCAATGGGCAGATCTTCTCTTTTTCTCGGCTTTACTTATTTCTTCCAATATTACATTGGGGCTGATTCCGCAAAAGGGTTCGGGCCCCCAGAGAGGTATTTCAGTCCCCCTCTTCGCTAGTTCATCTGCTATTTCATTTCCTTCTATTCCAGTGTGTCCTGGAATCCATAGTAAGGTGACTATGTTGTTCTCGCCTAGTTCATTGAGTTTGTCTAGGCATTCCCACACCATTTTGGAACTAATTACACTCAGTGCCTTAATTGCTGCTTGACTAACCGACATTATGATAATCCTTTGTCTTCTGTATCCTTTATCAATATTGAACTGGACGCACTTTCTTATGGCGTGGATTTCCGCTTGAAAGATACCTGGGGTTTTCCCAAGCTTTCAGAGTGTTTGGTTCCTGGCCCGTCTGGTTCCTAGCCGTCTGTGTACCATTGAATGGCATTCTTTCCAAGTCTGGTAATGGTATTTGGATCCCATTCCTTCTTGTTGCTCATTTCCGTAGCGAATTTCTTTGAAAAGTTATATTTTTTCATCATACCGTCTTGTGGCATGTCCCAGGTTGTCTGATTTCTAAGAAGTGAGGAGGTGTTTTTTTTTTAATGATTTCCTCTCTACTTAGTCTGTATCTTGTTCTTTCTGCAACACTTTCCACCACCATATGTAAAGGGGTGAGGTTGAGAATCACTTCCATGGCTGCCGTTGGGCATGTTCTCATTGCTCCTGTAATGCATATACAGGCTAGTCTTTGAATTTTGGAGAGGTTTTCTCTCGTCGTCAATAGACTAGTTCTACTACTCCACGCAATGGCTCCATAAGTGATGATTGGTCTCACTATGGCAGTGTACATCCAGCTCAGGATTTTTGGGTTACAGCCCCAGTTTGCTCCTGCCAGATTTCTGCACACCATTATAGCTATTTTTGCCTTGTATGTAATCTCCTTTTCGTGTTTGTTCTACAGGAGTTTACTGTCTAAAGTTAAACCTAGATACTTGACTTCTTGTTTCCATTCAATCTCGTTCCAATCAAGTTTTATGGTTTTGAGGTTGAGATTTCTTTTCTTAGTGAAGGCTATCAGGATGGTTTTAGTGGGGTTGATGCTAAGTCCCACTTGCCTACACCAGCAATTTGTATAGTTCAGACCCTTTTGTACAATATCGCAAAGGGTGTTTTCGAATTTCCCCCTGGCTGTTATGACAATATTGAGAGAAGATCTGGAGTATTATTTTCTCTCTTCATTGTCATTGCCTTGCCTTTGCTAACTCTACAATTTGATGGAAAAAATTTCAGGATACTTATTGATAATTAATATGTTGATATATCGAAATAATTATCAAAGTACCTACCTTGGAATTTATTTCATTGGATAGTAGAATTCATGAGGTCTCATTTATAAAAGTAATAATATATGTATAAAAATAAGGATCCAGACAGTAAATTCAATCATGATTACAGCATATTTATTTTTGTTACAGATCAATTCATTCTACAATGTGGTGGTTACTTCAAACATGTCTTTTCCTCTCGCTCTACGGATGCCTGAGTCAAACCGTTGACTCGGAAACCGACATCGTCAATACTCCGGAAAAAGCTGCTCTCCCACCGCCATCTCCTCTTGACGACTGTGACCCGGAAATGATAGGATTCGAATTGATTACCGGTAACGTTTTTTCGGCACCCGGCAATGTCCTGGATTCCATACCGGGAACGTTGATGTTGACCGATTGTTTGGAAACTTGTCAAGGAAATGAAAGTTGTCAAAGTGTTAACTACGAGACTGGTTTGTGTGTGCTGTTCAGTTCCAACGCTGATACTTTGCCTGGTAAGTACCATATTTGATGTTTTTGAGAAAATAACAATTGAATGAAGGTATTGGAATTATTTTTGAGCATACCTGGAAATTTGTTCCATAATATTCACGAAAAGAGCTTACAGCCAGATGAAACATTTTCTGTAGAGAATATTACACGTGAAAAATATTTAAAAATTGCAATTTTGTCAACAATTCAGGACGGTATTTATTTGATAGTATTTACTTACATTCATTCAACCAATTAACAGCTTTTTTAAACGCTACAAACCGGTGAAATACAGGGTACTTTGAAGATTGGGAGTATCTGTTTCTATCTGTAGAGTGGGTGGAGGTGAGTGTAGGCTCACAGCACTTAGGCCACATGTGACCCATTGTACATCCTCCCGAGGAGTTGTCCTCCTAGGTTATCGTCCATCCTGTCCTTCTCAGGAAGGTGGACAGATCACTAGGAGACATCTCCTTTATATAGGCAGGTGTAGACTCACCGAACACAAACTCTCTTATCGACGTTAACTCCGGATACTCGCATAAGACATGCCGGACAGTTTTATCTTCCTGTTCACACATCCTGCCTAGAGGTGTGTCCACTAGCCCCATAGTATGGAGGTGTTTCCTTAGTTGACAGTTGCCAGTCGGAAATCCCACTGTTAAACATAGGTTTTTCCTGGTCATCGTCAAATATTTCTTCGGCGCCAGATTCCCAGGGTCGCCCAGGGTGATCCTAGCAAGACTGCATCCTTTGATTCCATCCCATCTCTTAAGGGATTGAGCAGGGTTGTAACGTTTGGCTAGTTCCGCAATTGTCATTGTCATTAGGCCGTAGATGTCACTGGGTCCTAAAATTTTTAGTCCAGCTGCTTCCCAGGATAAAGAATCGGCAATGCGATTTCCCTTACTCCTGTCGTGCCCTTCAACCCACCTCAGGATGATATTGTTATCTGCCGAGACGTTAGCTAAATCTTGGTGGCACTCTAGTACTAGCCCCGATATAACACGTTGTCTTTTCAAGGCTAATAGGGCTTGTCTACTATCAGTGCAGATTGTTATGTTTTTGCCAGAAATTCCTTTTCTGGTTAGTTCTTTTGCGGCAATTGAGATACCAGCCTGATAGGGAGTAGAAAACGGCCAAGTGCAAGTCGCATTCGCGAAGGAAGGGTTCCGTACCATTATATAAAATAATATAACTCAATATTCTGTGAATATTTCAAGCGTCTACCTGTTACCGAATATTGCTTTCGCTATTTTTCATAGATGGCGCCAGGATGATGTTTTTAAAAAACCACGTTTGATATATGGGAGTTCTTCTTATAGCGGCAACAGAAATATATCATTTGTGAAAATTTCAACAGTCTAACTATTAGGGCTCAGGAGATATAGCCTGATGACGGGCCGACAGACAGACTGACAGGTGGACGTTTTTTACTCTCTGGGTAGGGATCTCTGAAAATCACTATAGTATATTAAGTATCAAGAACGGTAAGGGTTGTTTACCGGTCGACAGCAATGTTTGGAACATCTGAACGGTAAGTAAAGCACTTACCGACGTGTTAGACTTAGAAACCAGTAAACACAACCTACCGACCTGACAACCGATGCTGTAAATAAACAAAAATGATCGATCGCGCAAAAAATTATTTTGGACTAACCAACGAGAATAATGCTACTTTTTACTCATAAGTCATGGGATACCCTGTATTCGTAGAAATTGAAAGTAACGTTAAAGTAAAATCTTTATGTTAATTTCTCAAAGCGGGATTTCTTTTTTTTCCCCGTGGATAGAAATAATTAGAAGCTAGACATGCTGAAGTGTTGAAAATATTTGATCAATAGTTATGGTTGCCATATGTTATTCCGTTTACGTAGTAAACAATGTTTTATAACATTTTGTTCACCATTCACAATAATTTTAACACTGTTAAAAACCAAACAAATGTTCATTTAACGATTCAATACGAAAGAGATTTTTTTTTCGCCGTTACATCGGTTTTTTTACACTTTTTCTAGTTACTTGTATTACAGCGACGTACTTTCTTTAAACAGAACTGCATACGTCAATAGTTTTGTTTTTATTCAACGTTTTTCTGATCTGATGAGATGCAAAAGGAAATATTTAAAAATTAAATCAGTAGCGTAGATTCAGATTCTTTTCATGCAGTATACTAAATATTAATTTAGTAGGATTGGAATTGGACTCATACGTTAATATACATGGAGATCTTTTCAAAAAACAGATACAGATTCCTATACACTCGGTGTCATGCTTTCTTGTCCGAAAATAACCAAAGAACACAAAGCCAGATGCTCCAAATGCAATACGCATATATACAGATGGTTCAAAAATGAAAGAAGGCTCAAGATGTGGAGTTTACTCGAGAGCACTAAGCCTAAAGATTAAGTGGGGAATGGGAAACAATACCAGCGTGGTTCAAACAGAACTGACTGGTATCTCAATTGCCACAAAAGAACTAACCACAAGAGGAATTTCTGGCAAAAACATAATAATCTGCATTGATAGTAGACAAGCCCTATTAGCCTTGAACAGACAACGTGTTATATCGAGGCTAGTACTAGAGTGCCACCAAGATTTAGCTGACGCCTCGGCAGATAACAATATTATCCTGAGGTGGGTTAAAGAGCACGACAGGAGTAAAGGAAATCGCATTGCTGATTCTTTAGCCAGGGAAGCCGCTGGACTAAATATTCTAGGACCCAGTGACACAACTTCGACAATTGCTGAACTAGTCAAACGTTACACCCATGCTCAATCCCTTAAGAGATGGGATGGAATCAAAGGATGCAGTCTTGCCAGGATCACCCTGGGCGACCCTGGGAAGCTGGCGCCGAAGAAATATTTGGCGATGGCCAGGAAAAACCTACGTTTAACAGTAGGATTTTTGACTGGTCACTGTCAACTAAGGAAACACCTCCATACTATGGGGCTAGTGGACACACCTCTATGCAGGATGTGTGAACAGGAAGATGAAACTGTCAGGCATGTCTTATGCGAGTGTCAGGAGTTATCGTCAATAAGAGAGTGTGTGTTCGGTGAGTCTTGGCCTACACCTGCCGATATAAAGGAGATGTCTCCTAGTGACCTGTCCACCTTCCTGAGAAGGACAGGATGGACAATGACCTAGGAGGACAACTCCTCGTGATGATGTACAATGGGTCACATGTGGCCTAAGTGCTGTGAGCCTACACACTCACCCTCCCTACTCTACAGATACAGATACAGAACCAAAGAACTTCGTGTAACCTAATGGAAACAAAATCCAAGCCAAAGACAAGAAAAAGGTTATGAAAACTTTTTGCTCACTCTTATGCCATATATGTAAGAAAGGACAGGGGAGCATGCAGATTCTGCGATGAAGCAGAGGATACGACGGAGAACTCTGCAATTGAAGAGTATTTCTCCGAAAAACGCCTGAAGCTTCTGGAACAGCCTGGCTACTTATATAGCTCCAAAACGGATTATAGGCAAATTTTAGATCGTTTGGAGTACATACAACATAGATGTAGGGTATAAACAAAAAAACGCCAACCGAACCGTTCAATCCATTTGAAATCTACAATTTAACATTACATAAAAAAATGTAAAAATGTAATGCAATTTCTCAGCCTTTTTCAGTCCAATGACAATGAGGTTATCAGCATTTCAAAAAAGGTATTGCGTTCGTAGATTTAATTGATATAGATCCAAAACCATTGGGTAGCTTCATACCTGCTTTCATCAACTTCATAATATCACTATCAATCCGATATTATCTAAAGAAGAAACGTTTTAAAGTACAAATTGATTCTGAAAAGTTTTTAGCTGATTTCATTATACATTCAACAGTGCAGATGAGATATAAACAATAAACCTTAACACCTGTAGTTACCTTAGACCAAAAGCAAAGTTTGAAGATTAGTTTTTCTAGAATACGAAATCATCATTCAAAGAAATAAAGGTTTCCAAAAAAAACAAATCATTTGCGAGTAAAAAGTACGGGTATGTGATTTCCCCCAAACGAAAATACCGTATGCTAACCTTCAATTTCCAAGAGCTAATAACTAACAGAAGCTGATGATTGCAAAAAATGTACCTCATCTAAGCAAAGCTGAGTTAATATACCAGGTAACGCTCCTGACTTTGTCTTTTTAGTAAACGTTTGGAGTCTGTTCTAGCTGTCGTCTTCAAATCAACAATGTTTATTTTACGAGTACTTCATTCACTTATTCAAGATTGGAAGCCGCTACGAACTTGCCAGATAATCATCTTCTTTCTGATTACGCATATATACTTTTCTTACTCTCCGCTCACTCTTTACTTCTTTCTGTTTGATTCTACATATTATAGCGCAATCGTCGTGGGAACAACCCGATCACTATATACGCATTCTTGGTCGCACTGAATCGTATTTGCAAATTAGATAGAATTAAAAAAAAATCCAAACGTCGAATGCAAACTGGAAAAATTAGTTACCCCTTATTACCTATTGACTGCCTTCGTGTTCGAATATTGACAAATGTGTCTCGCTCAACAAAGAATTTATTCTGCAACTTCAAACGTTTGAGAATTTTGTGGTGGGCTTTAACTGAAATTTCTTGGAATGGATCATACAAGTTCTGTTCCACCTGCGGCACATTTCCATAATCATCCATAACAGAATGGCCAGGAATTCAGACCAGAGACAATTTGTTGAATCTTTCTATTCAGGATGGTATTAAGGTATTTTTATACCAGACCTAAGTTATCATAAGGCTCGGCTGTCTATTTAAATTCTCACTGTTTTCAATGTAGGGCTACTTTTCTCCAGTCTCTACAAACCGAAAGAGTGGAGGTGTAATGAATTTTTTCTAATTTATACAGTATATTCAGGGTGTTTTCAAATTCATGCAACAAAATTCAGTAGGTGATTGCTCGTATGATATTAAGATGGGTCTTTCCCATAACAAAATTTCCTCAGCCCTCCCCTTTCCGAAATATCACCTTTAAAAGGTGGTGACTAAAGTTGAGTGATTATTTTTCTTTTTAAAATTTGTGAAGCTTTAAACTTAGAATCCTGCCATTTTCGTGCACTCGCAAAGGACTAACCACGGGTATTTTTTTGATATTGCTGTTACATTATACGGGGGCAAAATTAGCAACCCTTATTTTATTTCATATCAAAACTTCTTAAGGGTAAGCTACAAATTTTTTATCGCTCATTATTTTACAACTTACCTATTTAATTTGGATAGCCCCATCATTTCTGTAGCAAAAAGCTATACTTCTTTGATCTTCAAAATATTAACGATTTTCGAGATATTTGAATTTTACTAATTCACTACACTACATTTAACGGTGGTCGACGTAGCATTAATCTGTTAAGACACAAGCATGCCATGGAATGTTGACATTTACCTAACCGTAATTGATAATTGGTAATAGTATTAAAATGAAACCATACAAAAATTACGTAATAAAACACATTTATTGTACGCATGCTTGTGTCTTAACAGATTAATGCTACGTCGACCTGTACCTCAGTAACGAGCAGATTAAGACCCATTATTGTTAATGAAAATATTTTTATTTTGGCCTTCTGAACGTAGATTTACAATTTGGCCTATTACTTATGACTCACCCTGTAATTAATATTTAACCAAATTAAATTGTTTAATTTCATTAATCACTGAATGTGTTTCACCAATTCGTTCTGTTGGAAATTGCTAGTGTTCACTATATATTTTTTTCAGTCTCTTAGTATATTTAATTTTAAAAATTAGTTGTCAATATTTGTCATTTTCAATTTTGAGATAGATTATCGAAGAAGTTTTTTGAAAAATATCATCAACTTTTTGTATATTTTCAACTTTAAAACTAACTCCGAACCTTGAGGCTTATCAATTCACCGGTTAGGTGTTTTGTACGTTAAACACGCGCTTTCCTTTTCAATTTCAAGCTCTGGATGTATTTTTAAAGATCGAAAGTTACATTTGACAAGCTTTGCAGCTTCTTAATCTCAAAAACATTGATTGGCATGTAATTATTAACCAACAATGGATAATTTGAATAAACTACGCGGGTTATATCCGGTTCTTCAACTATCAGTATAGTGGTACGCCTGGAGGAATCGAAGCCGAAGCTCTGATTACATTCAATTCAATTCTGAAACCATTGAAAATCACCTCATTTTCTCCGATCGATGTAATAATAAGAAACGGAGAAAATGGGATTGTGAAAAGTTATTACATAGCAATGAAACAACGTCTTAACACGGTGACCTATTATTACCGCTTGTTAATTATATCAAATAAAAGGGAACCACTTCAATTAGAGAAACGAAAAAGAAATAAAAAGTAACAAGTAATACCTTCAATTACATGGTTTGAGGCTGTCATTCATTATGAGATTTCCGACTGTATATTACGTTTCTAATTGAAGTGTGTGAACAATTACAGTATTTCCTGCTCCAAGGGCGTTACAATTCAACAAAAAGACTACGAATAAAAAAACATAAGCCGAGGAAACGTTTTACGTGATGGAATTCGTTTTGTGAAATTTTTCTCATGATACTGATTTTAATTCTAGCTGAATTTGTTGGTTTGTTTTTTGGCACAATAGATAACTATTTTGAACACTGTACTGTATCTTCAACAAAACCGTCCTATCCTCCTGCATATACATGTACACAGTTAAATATGGAATTTAATAATATTTAATTTTATATGTCGGCTGATAAATCTTTTTTCTTACACTAGATAATAACCGTGATATGCAGAATAGAGATGTATGTTTAAAGGAAATCGAAAAAAAATCTTTTAAAGTTAATAACTATGAAATACAGTGCGTCCACAAAGTAGCGCATAAACTTATTATTAGCAATATAAACAATAAAATGATTAAAATATTTTTTATTATTGGTGAACCATTTTACCTA
>CAJUYG010002439.1:0-14455 GCA_910591675.1 Galerucella calmariensis | reverse complement strand
AAAAAAAAGCTGAAAATGATAAATTGAACTTTAATGTTTCTGGCAGTTTTTAACAGCAAATGAAAAAAATGGTAAAAAAAACTGTCAAACAATAAAATATTTTTATAGTTCAAAGGCTTGGATCACTAATAAAAACTGTTAGATACAATGTTGAAAATAATGTATACCAATACGGAATTTCATTTGATGTGTTAATTCTTTATTTATTATTTTGTAAGTAACTTTGAATATTTGTATTTTTGCCCACCCTGTACCAGTTTGAAGCAATGTCTTATACATTTTTGGAATCAGCTCAGCAATGGGAATACGGAAATTGAAAAAAGGGGGTTCCATTTAATAAAAAATGTTGATCACACGAAGTTGGTTCCCCTTTATATTAGATTATCATTTGAAAAAAAGTAAATTAAAATCAAAAAACGACATGTTCCGGAAATTTCTTATTGTATTGTTTATTTAGCTAATAAAGAAATTATGCGTTACTTTATGGACGGTAAAACAATTAAAAAAGTTTTATCATCAAGCACTTCCATAAAGAGAAGCGAGTGAAAACAAACAAATATTTAACCAATCATAGATCTGCAGATAGTATGCTCACTTCTATTCGGAGCTAATGCATGTGAAACATGAAAAAAATGAGCTGATTGATGTTAAAAGGATGTAAGGAGCTGCAGCCTTATTTTATCATGAAGTATGGCGGATGCGAATCTACATAAATCAATTGAATGCCTGGCACAAAGTTTTCCATTAAAAGACCTATCTCATTATTTGTAATTAGGTTTTTAGTATGCTATAACATTTTAAAACTACTCACACCTTTTTCTCTTCACTTGTTAACAAATAAGCACTAATGGAAGATTATAAAAAGTGATGATGCCTTTTTCTCCACCATTTATTGTTAATGAAAATTGTAATGTAACCTATTGGCAATATACACGTGGGTCGTCAGTTAGTAATAAGCCGATAGTTTTACTAACCAAAAGATGTTTCGGTGCCAAAAGTTTTAATCCCTGGGTTGACGTATTTTCATACTGGTTTTGTAGTGGAATTTAAATACAGGCCAGTAGCAGTAAGTCTCGCTACTTTTGTTAAAGAAGTAGATAGTGCCTTCTTGACGAAGAACACCGAAATAACCCATTGGATTAAAATATATTAATACTAGCTAACCCGGCCACGCGTTGCTGTGGCTAACGTTTTTGTCATATTACATAAGCTGTCTTTCGCTAACACAAATAGGTTCGAGGGTTTTCCTACACGTGAACATGCAGCATGAGAAAAACATGTATTTTACAAATCTGAACCACAAATGGACATTGTTTGGCCTTGAGACTTATTTAAAGACAGTTATAGACAGCTGAAATGGTTGCTTCAAAAATATTTCCTGTGATCTTTTCGATGAACAAACGTGTACCATTGCATAATTAAGGTGGATTCAAATTACGCAGGATAATAATAGGTGAACCAATCTTTAATCGAAGATTATGTGGTGGCATTCCAGGTATATCTAGTGAATTTAAAAATTCAATTGGAAAATTTACACTGTCATTTTCATTAACAACAGTATCGATTGATTTAAAAGACATCAGATCGCCTGGTAACAACTTGAGTCTCAGCCTCAGCAATATGTGGTGGTTATGCTATTAAATTGTAGCTTTGGAAGTTTGACATAGCGCGCCATCTATTGAATACTTACTCAATCCAGTCAACAGATGTCACCATCTGTTAGAATCATTTGGAACTAGCAGATAAAGACAAATAATTTGCAATAAAATAATATTGCGATCATAAATTGAGATGTGAGCTACCCTATCTTTCAAGTTGGATCAAACTGCACACGGTGTACAAATTTGATTAAAATCGGTTGAGTAGTTTAGGAGTCCATCGCGGACAAACATGTGACACGTAATTTATATATATTAAGATAAAATTAGAATATTGGTGATTCTTAATACTTTTTTCCAAATTGTTTATACGTGTGGTCTCCATGAGACCATTTGTAGTGAAATTCAAGGACATTCGTATCATGATGGGTATGGACGTTGTTTATAGACTATAGACAGGCGATATATTTTATAACGTTAATTTTTTTCACCGTTTTAAAGTTGGACGATCTTATATTTGAGGAACAGTAATTTTTAAGATGATGGTGCTCCGGTCGAAATTGAACCACGTGATCTTAGTTGACGCTCTGAGCCAGCGACGAGCGTCACCATGAAAATGCACCTTTAGATAAGTTCCACACCTAAGCACCTTCTACAATATACAGATTATAAAATTAAACAGCAGTGAGAGCATTCGAGGCCGCTTCACGTGACATCGCTTCCATATGCGCTTCTTCTATTCATTCTAACATTTCTTTTAAACCCGTCAAGTGTTATTAAAAAGCTTATCTTATAAAAATTTGGGGGAAAAAAGTTTTGCACGCGTTAATTTTCTATAGTTTGTAGCTAAGCTAAGATGGTTAAAAAAAGAATATAAATTCTTAAATATCTATAGAAAAATCTTCTGTAGCAGCTTTTACAAGTCCATTACCATCTGCACTAGATAATATTTTTAATAATACGAAAGAATGCGATGCAAATCGGATTAGTCGGATTCACTGTATGCGGAAATTGTCATGGAAAATCATGTCTCAATGCAACGCCTGAAGCTTCTGTTGTTGATTCTTCCGATAAGATTTCTGTTATAACTGATGAGTTTAATCCCATTAGGCTATTCGTATCAAATATTAGTAGAAACGATGAAGATAT
Organism: Galerucella calmariensis; assembly: GCA_910591675.1. Lineage (NCBI taxonomy): Eukaryota > Metazoa > Arthropoda > Insecta > Coleoptera > Chrysomelidae > Galerucella > Galerucella calmariensis. Next base: position 11,708 of record CAJUYG010002439.1, on the reverse strand, counting down.
CGAAGATACAAACTTGAAACTCTTATTGGTGTTTAATGTCACGGCAATTGATAGAATTTCAATACTTTTTTACGTTGATCACCCTGTATCACGTGTACTGAAGAAAATATAAGTGGAAAGCACAAGAAAAGTTTGAAAAATTATGATTAGTTATTAAAATACTGTGGTTGATCTGATAAACATTTTACCCACCAAACAAAGAATATTAAAAAAAAACATAATCAAGGCTAATATTTTTCTTTTAATAATTGAAAAAGTTCCAGTAACAACGAGAAGCGGTTAATCTCGAGGCACGTATGAAATACTGTTTGTGGCATTCTTCGAATTCAATCAGGTTATTGAACAACTTAATACATTTTAGTGGTTTTTATTTACTATATTTGGGACAAGGAAGTAATATAAGTGATTGTTCCTAAAGTTTTACTGATATTCGAGCATGACAAAAAAATAATACCAATAAGAAATAAACGCTTGGAGCTATTTTATTTAATAGACCATTCAAACCAAAAAACATTTTTGCCATTCAACATATATAATAAGATAAAACGGCATTGGACACGGAAAAATTGGAAGGTGGACAGTGAACGGTTTTTTAATCCATCACAGGACCCACTTAGTCGAATTTCAATCCAAACCAGTGTCTTGGACTTTTCATGTAGGTATTTTAGGTTTAGCTTCACAACAACCCTTCCATTACTCCAGCTCCCTATACCAGTCTGTATAGGTCCTTCACCGGTTGAGCGTTGTATGCTTTATGCCGTTTGGCCGTGTTTGCTTATTTACCACATTTTTGTTGAAAAAGTTTTTCGTTGTATAGCTCCGCTTTGTGTAGATGTACTCTCATTCAATTGTGACCAGTGAGAAAGCCCGCTATTGCTCTGATTTAATCCTTCTCATCTTCTTCTGCTTTGTACTTTGACGGTTCTTTGATGAACATTTTCTTGTTATGTATAAGAGGGCTTCAACCCATATCTGTCCTTGTTTTTTGGTTTGACGCACTCCCATACGTGTCACTGGATGGTAAGCGCTGAGGCGGGCTCTAGGCCAACAGATGTAGTTGATAAAGTTCTCCATTTCCTCTGACGCCACAGCGTTCTGTCACACCAAAGATATACTGTTGTGTTCTGAGAAGACCCTCACTTTTGGTTTAATAAGACCCTCATATATTAATTCCTTCCCAGCTCTAGCTCTCTAGCTTCAGCTACCTTTGAAGCGACTAATATTTCAACTTTCTTCTATTGATACTCCCTCTCTGAACGTAGTATCGTATTTTTCTTAGACCATAATGACTATGTCGACCGCATACCAACGTATTTTGTGTCCAGTTTCCATAGCAATGTAGAATAGCAGGGAAAGACCAACCAATCGCCTGTACTTGAACCAATCTTGCCATTTCTCCAAATCACTTCATTTGGTTTTTTATTGTAAATACTTATGGATATATCATATTTATGTAATGTTATTTTTTGTTTCAGGTGCTCTAACCCGATCCCAATTTCCGGTATTTACTATCTACGCTCAGAAAAGTTGTCTTGGAGTGAAACCCTGCGAAAGAGCTTGGTGCATAGATCGAGTACAAAACCATAGATTGATAGGATATGTCAGTAGTCAACATACGGTTGAATCACGTCAAGAATGTCTGGAATTATGTCTTGGTGAGAGCGAATTCGCTTGCAGGTAAGCTAAAATCATTAAAAAAGAAACTGAATCACTTTAATATCGCAAAACAACAATTTTTTATCCAAATGAAAAACAAGCGACCGGTATAAAACAATCCCACTTGCAATTTACACTTATAAAACCTTATATTTATCGTTACTGTGTATATTATGTACCAAATCTAGTGGAAAATACGTAAACACATCATATGAATAATGATATGGCAATTTCACCTTCTAGGTAAGAAAAATAAAAGATGTACTAGGTGATTCGAAAAGTGTATTGCATGAGCATTTGCTTTCAGTATCAGTGGAGCTGGAGAGATCGTAGGCAACATTAAAATAATAACATATATGAGATAGTGATGCTATATCTGTATCGCGGAAACCGCATTGGGTGAACTTTCTGTTGTTTATTACATGTACTTACGTGAGGAACGGTCAGTCGTATGCTTTATATACCAAAGTTGAAAAATGTAAAAAATATGAGTTCGTTTGCCTTTGCTTTTCGATAGACTTTTATCGATTTATTTATTATACGAGGTGGTTGCAAATAGTCATGTCATCATTTTCTGATTTACTGTTTATCATAAGTGAAAGAGAGCTTCTGCCAAAAAGTGAAAAGAAATGAAATTAAAGACAATATTTTCTGGAAAACGATATTTCCAGTATAGTCACTACCACTGAATTATGTAATATGCTCTCATAGGATTTCCGTTTCAAATTATACTTACATTAGCATTCACCCTATTAATTTAAAGAGGCTCTAAAATAGCTATTTGTGTATTAAGAGCGGAAAGTGATACTTTGCCGCTTGAGGCAGAGAGGCAGAGGCAGAGAGGGCAATCTGCCGAAAGCGGCAATGCACTTTCTGCTCGAATTGCACACAAGATTTTTTCTACGATCACCTTATTTTTAAACAAATAATTAAAAAAAACATGAAAAGTACACTTTATTAGAATGTGATGTTGAAAACATGTTGAACTAAAATAAATCCTTCACTGTAGTGTTGAATCAAAATAATATCAATTTATGAGGTTTAAATTATTTTATAATTTCAATAAAATTAAACATATAAAATATACACCTCCATCCATTTGTTGGTAGCGTAACCTGCAGCGTTGTAAATCCAGTAACTTGTATAAATTGTAGATGTCAGTCAAATTATATAGGAATATTTATTAATTTCGTTCGAAATATCTTCAAATATTAATATTTCAACTAAAATATTCGGACTGCTCTACATTTTGTTTTAATATATTTATTATTTACTACCTTTCTTTAGTTTATTGTAAATGAAAACAGGCGAGCGGAAAAGTACGCTCTAGAGCGTAAATAATGTCAATTATGACAGATCGCGGAAAACATCAACTTTGCGGTTAGATTTGAGTGTGCAAAAGTCTACTTTGGGTAGTGATCGTAGGAAAAACATTTTTCCACCTGAAAACCATATAAATTCCATTTTTCTCATTTTCATAATTCTTACGTTGGACTTCTTTATTTTGGGCCACAGTCTATGGCTTCAAAACGGTTAACGTAAATTACAATTCAACAGTGAGATTTGAACATAATTTAAGACCGCCTCGTAGTTTTTAAAAGACTGGAACATCAACTAACGTGGACTTAGGATAAAAAGATTCGTTAAATTAATTTGAAAATCGTTTATATTTACATTATTTATCAACTCTAATTTACTTTGTGTCTAATAACCCTTTCACTGATCTAAAATACCCCCTGTTTTTAATTTTATTTTAAGCCGCCTTACCCCCTTTTAAATTCAAAAAAATTGGGGACCACAATAAAATCCCAGTAAATTAGAAAATGTAGTTGATATTTGGAAAAAATCCGTAGTAATAAAAATTGCCTACAAATTATTCCAGATTCCAAAGCCAAAAACAATTTTTTGTTTAGTCAAAATCTATATGTCTGCCACCTCAGTAACACCCTACAAATCAAAAATCTCCCAGACGGGACTAAAAAATTAGTTTGTAATCCATCTTCATCTCGTCTCACAGCTTTACAAAATTCTTTTCATATTTTGCATCTTTCGAATGAAAGAAAAATGTTTTTCACCATGAAGAGATCACTTTAAAACTGTTTTTGATACACTTCCTTAATTTAAACGGCTTTTGAACTGAAAATATTTCCAAAAAATGAAGAAAACAGACCCTGGGACTTGGATTAATATTTTTATTATTGTTATTTATAAGCTGAGAAGCTCATTTGATAAACAATATCCCTATCACAGGCTATTTAATAGGATAGCTTTTATAAAATGAGAAAAATAAATATGTATATACTATATTGATTTTCATAACTGCTTCATATGCTTAGGAGATTTTAAAATCCTTTTATTGATTTTTATGTAATTATATATAAATTTTTTTCTATATATATTTCAATATTAAAATTATTTTTAAATAAAATGTATTTCCAAATATTTATTTGAATTTGAATAACAATTTTCCTACATTACTTCAACTTTATAAATTAATGATTATTATCATTATTTCTATTATTTTTCTTTTTGAAAAATTGACTATGTTCCAAATGTTTAATAAAAATTTTATTCTGGTCTACACTCATTTACTCATTTATTTAAATAATTGGAATTTCACTTTTTTTATGTTCTGAATACTATTATAAAATTCTTAATTGTAATTTAATGGAAACCATTTTGACGCTACAAAGTTGTATTCATTTCCTTGTGCTTGTGTTATATCTAGCAGCAATTTTGTTTGTACGTTATCGACGAAAAGGGAATAGCTAGTGGAACCTGCGGTGATGCAGCTTCTTCTTTTTTTTATTTGCCGAGATTGATCGTTCCCGCAAGTCCAAAGCGGATGCTGAAAACTTATTTGTCTCTCTTGTTTCGAATGCCTGTGACAAATTAGATAAAACAAATTAATCTCTAGGTTAAATGAGCATAACGATATCAATTACGAGTACGGGTAAATTGCCGATAATACTGCCGTGTTCCGTAATTTCAAGTGATAAAACTACCGACTTAACATATCCGAGTCGACTCGACTATAAAAGTTGTCGTTTGTCCGATTTATTACACAACCGGACAAATTCTTCAGTGCAGATTACTCTTTGCGAAGATTGCAAATTATATCCACGGACAATATAAAAAAATGTTGTTTACTATTAAATTTTTAAATAACTCAATTATTTTCGAAGCATTTGAAGTGATAGTGAGATAATCATCTTTACCATGGCACTATTGCAATTGAACTCACCACAAATGCCTTAAGTCGCGTCCACATTATGTCAAATGGTGTCGATCGACATGGTCGCGACGCGACTTTACACTTCATCGGGGTTATCTCTACGTTCAACATTGTCAAAAGTTTCAGAATCATCTTGGTCATTGTCATCGCAAACAGCTTTGCTAACTTCTGATTCACTACTTGTTTTTGACAATGACAACCTTCTCTTTTACCAATTTTTTTTTATATTGTGCTCTTTCTTCTTCTCATCTGTTAGGTTTCTTTCAACAGTCTTAGCTTTCTTGGCTGCTGTTGTTCTTCTTTTCTCCTCAGCTTTTTCTAATTGCTTTTTCATAGGGGTCGATGTCAGTATTTCAGAGCACTGTTAACCAGGCGACTATCTTAGGGTCTTCAAGATTTGATTACTTTTTGGGAGTCGGAGCAAAGGTGAAAACGAGTTGTCTGATGTAGAAAGTTCTTGTTGCGATTAATAAACAGCTTTATACTGATTTACTGGAGATTCTCGTAATGTAGAAGGCCCAGCAGTGGAAGGGTATTTTAATATCGGATGAAGAAGCTTCGACTTTCAGGTTTTTTTTTAAATTTATAGGTGAAAAATATCCTCGGTGAATATATCCGGGTTTAAAGGATATATTCCAACAGTTCTAAAACCAGTGTAATTTGCGTTTGGCTGAACAGCTTCTGAACACTCTATAAAATAATTGATGTGATACCACTGTCTTATTAAAAAGAACGGAAATATTAAATGTGGACTGATATGAAATCACCCACTTGAAAATCAAATTTAATCTACCTGAATTAAATTAAGATAACACTTTATCAACATGCAGCACAACATATCGTACAGTTATATTTTAAATTGAAAATGATGACTGTCTTCGTGAAAAAACAATCTTTATTTTTATTTAGTATATTTATAATGACAGTGTGGATATGGGGTTACTTCATAATCACCAACAAAAAAGAACTCGTCGACAAAAAAGTAGTTAGAAGATCACAATTAGGAGAAATGGGAGAAATGGGCAAGCCAGTGACAATCCCGACTGATCTTTCACCAAAAGTTTTAACCAGGATCAAAAAAGGATGGTCAGATTACAAATTCAACGAATACATAAGTGATTCAATAAGTCTTCATAGATCTTTACCGGATTACAGAATAGATTGGTGCACCTTACCTTTCCGATACGATGTGAATCTTACCAGCACTTCGGTTATAATAACCTTCTACAACGAAGCTTGGTCAGTGCTACTCAGAACAATTTATTCAGTTTTAGACAGAACTCCACCGCGACTTTTAAAAGAAATCATCCTCGTGGACGATTTTTCCGACAAGCCACATTTAAAACAACTAGAAAGTTACTTTGAAAGTGAGCCCAAAATTAAAATAGTCCGGAATAAGAAACGAGAAGGTTTGATTAGATCCAGGTTAGTGGGAAGTGATTTTGCGAAAGGTGAAGTATTAACTTTTTTAGACTCACACGTAGAAGTGACTCTTGGTTGGGCAGAACCTTTATTAGAAAGGATCCGTCTTAATTATACCAATGTAGCTTGTCCTGTTATAGATATAATTGATACTGAAACTTTTGAATACATCCCTGCTAAGGATGTATACGTAGGAGGATTCGACTGGAACTTAATATTCACCTGGCATCAAATTCCGCAAAGAGAAATTGAAAAAAGGCAGGATGAAGCTGACTCGGTGTTTACTCCCACCATGGCTGGCGGAATCTTCGCCATAAGTAAAGCTTTTTTCGAAGAAATAGGAAGATACGATGACGGTTTGGAAATATGGGGCGGGGAAAATTTGGAACTTTCTTTTAAAATTTGGATGTGTGGTGGTGCTTTGGAAATAATTCCTTGTTCGCGAGTTGGACATTTATTTAGACAAAGTTTTCCGTACGAAATGTCCCAGTTAGTTACATCCAAAAATTTACAACGTGTCGTTGAAGTTTGGTTGGATGATTATAAAGATTTTTATTTCCAAAGAATCGGAAGTAAAAATGAACTTAACGTTGACGTAAGTGATAGAAAAGAGCTTAGAGAATCTTTAAAATGTAAATCTTTTAAATGGTACTTGGAAAACGTTTATCCTGAAAAATTCGTTCCAAGCAGCATATTAGGATACGGTATAATAGGTACTATCGATAAAAAGTACTGTTTAGACAGTTGGGGGGGCCTATACACGTTGGTGCCCGTAAAAAAATGTTATAAAACTGGTTTTGGGGGAAGCCAATTTTGGTATTATACGAATAAAAAGGAAATTAGGAAGGACGAAGGTTGTCTTGCCTACAACCCAGAATTCGACGAGAATGTCGCGTTGTATCCTTGCGATCAAGTTTATGGTACCATTCAACAATGGCATTTCAATCGGGACTCGGGATTGTTTGTTCACCTTCCAGGTGGAGAGTGTCTAAGTGTTGATGATGGTAAGCTTATATTAAGTGATTGTGATCAAAATGACCGTAAACAAACATGGTTTATAGAAAATGTAAATACGTGAAATATGACTGGAAATGATCAGAATAAATTGTTGACTTCGTTTGAAGGATTGTTAATGAATGTTGGGAACTAATTTTATGTTTTTTCTGCACTTTTTTGCTGACTTATTTTTCTAATAAAATGATTTTTGGAATAATCAGAAACTCAAAATAAAATTATTACTTTTTTAACACGCTTATATCTTCACTTGTATGTATGTTTGTTAGTAACCAGCTCCTTTGATCGGGACACTCGATTACAAAATTTAGTATTTTGAACAATAAAATTAGGTCTTGCTGTTCTTGCCGTTGTTTTAAAGTGGTAATATTTAAATTTTGTTGAATGGTTCCATAGTCTGAGTATTCATCCATTTTGAATGTTATGTGTCTGAGGAATCTGTGCTGATCGCTTTTGATTTTATCAATATAAAATAGATAATGTGAAGACCACACTGAAGTGCAGTATTCCAAGTGGGGTCTGACCAACGAACAGTAGAGCACTTTTAAAGGATGTATACTAATAAAATCAACGGTAATAAGCTTAATATTGCAAAGTAGACTCAGAGATTTATTAACAATAGTTTTAATGTGTTCCTGAAAACTCAGTGTGGTATCCTTAACAATATTTCGAGATTCCAGAACCACATTGTTGAGAGTATAATCATACAATATCGGGGTGTTAGTTCGGTGAAACCTCATAATATGACATTTTCCTGTATTAACCCTCCATTCCATTACTTATACACCAATTATTCCTCATATTCATATCAGACTGCAGATTTTCAGCATCCATACTAGACTTTATCACAGAAAAAACCTTAAAATCGTCGGCAAACATAAGCACTGTGAAAACTACTAATAATTTCATCAATAAACAAATTAAATATAGGTCCCAAGTGAAAACCCTGGGGTACACCAGAAAGAACAGAGATCTCATTCGACAAACAATGATTAACACGTACTATTTGTTTCCTATTCGTGAGATAATCCTTAATCCAATTTAACAATTGTCCTACATTACCATAATTTTCAAGTTTGGCTATTGGTAGATCATGATTAACTCTGTCGAAGGCTTTGGAGAAGTCAGAGTAGATAGCATCCACTTGACAACCATTCTCCAAGGCCTCCATTATGTGACTAATGTAATTCAGTCTGATGATAATGTTCCTGAATATGCAGAAGAGATGCTCAGTCAGTACTTTCAAACAGTTTAGGAATAGCCCCTAATATTGAAATGGGGCGACTCGATTTCAACCTACTTTAAACGAACCAATTAATTCGAAATTTTGCACGTCGAGGACCGATGTCAATACAATAAAGTAGTAAAATATAGGGTGTTATTGAATCTTGAACTCATTTTATGAAAAAATTCATGAGATTATATCGTTTTTAACACGCGTATTGTTTGAAACGTTCTAGTAGAGTGTATACATTAGCTGGCGCCGTGGCTTGGTTGGTGGCTTTTGACATTGATTAAAAAGTATTTTTTAATCAATGCTTTTGATTATTGAGCAAGTTCAAATCTCCATGCAGCCTCATTATTTCTTATATATTTGGTATATATGTATTATACTAAGCGAAGTTTAGATTATGAAAAGTAAAATCAAACATCGAAATAAATTATATTTGCTTCACTTGTATGTACATCTGTATGTTTGTACCGACTTCTTTGGACTCTATTTTGACCCACTTTAGGTGAACAGATTCAATTCAAACTTTGTATACTTGTCAAGGACCGATGACAATACAATCATGTACTGAGTGTACAACAAAAATTGTACATTATGAATTAAATCGGGACGTATTTAGGCAAAACGTACCACATATTAACCATTGCTCTAAAATCTGCCGTGCTGATTGGTCCGCGACTAAACGCGGTACGTTTTGTCTAGATAGGGTCGAAAGCAGGTACGGATTGCCCTCGTATTAGAATCTATTCACGCATTTCATGCTTGTTATTGTGTGAGCTGATTAGCGCAGTTGGTAGGGTATTGGGCTTGTAACTTAGAGGACGTAGGTTCGAAACCGGGTTAGGTGCTTGTTTTTTTTTTAAGTTTTTCATTTCTTATTTACTGATATTTCTATACATATTTATTCCCTTCCCCTTCTCGAAAAGGTATCTAATGATTTGTATTCCACATGAATACGCGCCGGTTTGGGCCTGGGTTTTCTTGGTTTTTTTTAGTTTTTTATTTCTTATTTTCTGATATTTTTGTACATAGTTACACTTTGATCAACCGGGTTTGGGCCTAGGTTTTCTTGTTTTTTTTAGTTTTATATTTCTGATATTTACATATTTATTTCAATATTGGGTTAGGTGCTGTGAGGGCAATCCTTACCTGCTTTCGACCCTATCTAGACAAAACGTACCGCGTTTAGTCGCGGACCAATCAGCACGGCAGATTTTAGAGCAATGGTTAATATGTGGTTTTTGCCTAAATGCAATCGGGACTGTCCAGCTGCAAGTGCCTCAATGGTTTGGAGGGCCACATTAATAGTTTTAATATAATATGGTATAGAAAGAAAAATATACGGGAGAGGGGCGATGCATTTATTAATTAAATTTTGATTCACCTTTTTTTTAAATAGATAAAAAGTTCTTTAAATACGTCTCTGATTGTGGCCGTACAATAAAAAGTACAGCCTGTTGTATCGTGTGGAGTCCACAGTTGAAATCTTCAAAGACAAATGTCTAAGAAAGAAAAATAAGATAACTCCGATTATTATGTTTAAGCCTTATACGGATCGAGGCAGTCGAGTGATAGTGAAGTTTAATTCGATAACTACCAAGAACGAATGACGATATAATATAATAATTATGATGGTTTGTTGAGTTTTTGCTAGATTTCCCATAACTGTGATCACTTTTAATATATACGAGTATATTGAATAAACATAAATCACCAATTTCATTCGATTGACTATTAGATTGTAAACGAATCTATAAGAAAAGGTAACATATAATTTTCAACGCAGTTAGAATTTGAATTATACCTTTTTAGAGTGGTATTTGATTTTTGCAATGTAGCCAGATTTATTGCTTTCTCAGTATTATCAATTTTTTTACAAAGGCATTGAATATGACAATTTCACATCCTTCGATAATTATGAAATATTACCGCTAAATTGACCTATGTGCTACTTTCAAGTAAACGTCTACTTTTTGTTAGCATATTCCCACCAATTCGAGATTAGCTTGTTTATTCAAGAAAACCTCGAATTAGGTAAGGATTACAGAAGCCTAAAGATAGATGCTGCCATTTTAGTCGACTAAAGTTATTTCAATACCATTATCTATTGTTTCTTGGGTGTCTTCTTTCTCGGAGTTGGTAATTTGGTCCCCAAAGATGACGTCACGAAATTTCAAAAGGTAATTTGGTCCCCATGGCTGACAGGTATAAATTCCCTACAAGTAATTTCGTCCCCGCAATCAGGTATATGCTTTCGGTTCAAAGAAGAAATAAAATCAAAACATGAAAATAGTTTAAAGGTTTTAATTTCAACTCTATGGCATGAACGTATAAATAATTTTTACACAAATGAGAATTTCAAAATTTTACACATTTAAATGAAATACGTGTTAAAAAATAAAGTTTAGGGTCTCTTACATAATGTTTCAAATGACAACTTTGCAACTTGATATAAGTTTCGATTTGGAATTCATTTAATTTCACAAGAAATGTTATTATATTTGGATGTTCTTTGTAAAATGAATCGTTAAAAGTTCTGTGAAAAGCCTCGCAAGAGTTTGTTGTTCGCGTGAGATCAGACGAATTTTTGGCCCAAATTGTCGGTGGAAAAAGAGATTCTTCATCAACATAATTCTCGATTAGATAATCAGCGTACTTCTCCAATCTCATGTCATTTGGTCTATTTTCGAATAGTTCGAACGCAACGCAATCACCCACTTCATTAGGATCTAAATAAGTCAAGTGCAACCACCGACCAATATCACTGCTCGCATCGTTATATTCCACAACTAGACCGATAGTTTTAATTTTCCGGAACCATGCCTGGGCGAGATGAAATCTACATCCGATTATTTGGGTGGAAGGCCAAACTTTTCGAACGGCTTTATGTATGGCCATTTCAAAATCACACACTATTTCCTTAAAATCGAAGTTAATATTAATGTTGGAGCACTTATCTTGAACCAAAAGAAACAGTCTTTCGTATGTTTCCGATTTTTTATAGGGTAGAAGGCATACCATTAAAGGTATGTAATGTCCGTGTAAAAAACCGTGAATTGTAAACATTTGTGTGAAATATTTGGCACAATAATCAAATGTGCCTTCGACGTAGATTCGTTGCGTTTTCCTCAGAGCTTCAAGATTTGAAAG
>CAJUYG010002438.1:18228-32229 GCA_910591675.1 Galerucella calmariensis | reverse complement strand
ATTGTAAGTTTTTTTAATTAATAAATTTATCATTAACTTATACGAGGAGCGGTTATTACTTCATAATTTTCAAATCAAAATATTCCGAAAACGGTACATAATATCGAGTTTTACCAAGAGTACCTTTTTGGTGTAGAATTAAACGATGTTTATGTTTACTTGGAGTTTTGACTAATAATTCTACCCTAAAAAAGTTATGTTGAATAATACGTTGTATGAATCGTGTAACTAGCGCCCTCTATGAGAGTTAGTTATAAAAACAAATTCATGGGATATATCAGCTTCCAAAACATATTCGTATAAAATTTCATTACAATGGTGCCAGTAGTTTCGACAAAATCGTAAGAAATGTGTAATTTTTTATTTTCTTCAACGCCCTTTATCTTGAAAACGGATGGCGTTAGAAAAAAATTTTACTAAGCAAACCCCAATTATTTTTCAGTTTTTTACCTATCCTAGAGACGGTGTTACCTTTTTTTGAAACACCCTGTATAAAGAATAACAAAGAATTCGAATAAGATCAAGCTGGAGCTGACCCGTGGACTGGGCTAACGCTATATACAGATGTCTCAAAAATGAAAGAAGGCTCAGGATGTGGAGTTTACTCCAGAGCACTGGATGGTATCTTAATTGCCGCAAAGGAACTAACCAGAAAAGGAATTTCTGACAAAAACATAACCATCTGCACTGATAGTAGACAATAGCCTTGAACAGACAACGTGTTATATTGGGGCTAGTATTAGAGAGTGCCAACAAGATTTAGCTGACGCCTCGGCAGATAACAATATTATCCTGAGGTGGGTTAAAGGGCACGACAGGAGTAAAGGTAATCGCATTGCCGATTTTTTAGCCAGGGAAGCGGCTGGACTAAAAATTTTAGGACCCAGTGACACCTACGGCCTAACGACTTCGACAATTGCGGAACTAGCCAAACGTTACATCCATGCTCAATCCCTTAAGAGATGGGAGGCTGTCGCCGAAGAAATATGGCCGGATACGAAATGCCTCCCGAAAAAGGGTTTCTTACCTGTCGCTAAAAGGGTCACATACGAATTGCCTCCTAAGCTCTAAATAAATTACCAGCTTCTAATCTTTGTACGAAGGTGAGACGTTGCCAAACTTTCGTCCTTTTATAGAATTTCGTTAATAACTCAATATTAACCATTATTTTTTGGTTTTAATATTTTGATTATTTTGATCAAAAACATAAAGACATGATAAGTATTTTATACATTTATTAAAACAAATCATCAGCAGAAACTTACAAAATTACATAATATTATCATCGCAGAAAATTTAAAAACACCAATTTTTAAGAAAATTACGACTCAAACAATAAAATTCAGTCTGCAGACTGAACTATTCAATTTTATATACAAATCATCAGAAGAAATTTACAAACTTACAAATTATTTTTCCTAAATTTGTATGACACTAGTTTCACAAATTCTAATTTATTTATTGTACCTTCTCTTAATTGTAATATTTTTTCATTTACAAAATTGATTTTTGCTGTACTTTCCTCAACAATTCTTTTTGGTACCGAGACAGAATTTATTTTAATATAGGTATTTATTTGAAATTGTAAAATAATCTCAATAAAATTATTTATATTTGGATGAGGGCAGTAGAAAGACGAGTTATACTTGGAATGGAAACTTTCACATGGGTTTGTGGTTCTTTCTAAAGATGAAGAGTGCTCAGCCCAGAGATGTGGCGGAAATTTCGAATTTTCCGATATATAATTATCCACAAGATAATCACAAAACTGAGTGACCCTTTCATCGACTGGTTTAATTTCGGACAAATCTATTGCAAAAAAATCGCCAACTTCTTCAGGATCTAAGAATGATAGGCCAAAAATATATGACAGAAAATGGGTAATTTCACTTGAGTCAGCACCTTTTTTCTGGTATTCTGGAGCTAAGCCCAGTGCTTGAAGCTTTCTATACCAAGCCTGACCCAAATGAAAACGACATCCACGAAGATCTGCTTCAGGGAATGCCTTACGGATACCATTATGTATAGAAATTTCAAAGTCTGAAGTTATTACTTTAGGGGATACAGGGCAATTGAGTTTAATACATTCTTCTATGATATATTTAAACACGAGATAATAAGAAGATGACTTTTTATCTTCAAGTAAACAGAAGACGAGAGGAATATAATGTCCATTTTTTAAGCCATGTATAGTGAACAATTGGGTGAAAAAGCGAGGACAGTACTCAAAAGTTCCGTCGACATACCAATTGGAAACAGTCGAAAGAAAAGAAAGATTTGAAGAACAGGATAATATAACAATGTGATTATCTTTGTCATTTTTAATTATAAAATTTTCGTTCCTATTTGTAATAATCGAAGTTGAATCGATAGCAATATGAAATTCAGATATACTTTTAGGAAGTTTAATTAAAGAATTAGTTGTTCTAGCGTAATATAAATTCTGTCTCACCCTATAGATATCGTTGGTAGTAAATGTCTCTATATTCGTCTTCTTAAGTTCTTTACATATGAGCTTCATTGGTTTTTCGTTGATATCTTCCACGGCTGCTCTTTTTATCGAATTGCTTACGGCTTTCCTATTGGACACTTCGGCAGACAACTTCTCGTGATTGTGATCTAATATCGACTCAATTATCGAATTGTCACATCCCTGCGTTTTCACAAATGCTTTGCAGGTTTTCTTAGTACATGTCCATCGCTTTACCGTATCTTTGGCCAACATTTTTTGAAAACCGAATGTGAAACCATCAATTGATATTAAAGGTTTGCCCTTTTGACTCGAACACATCGTTGATTCCATTATTTCGAATATTATAACTTAATCCACTTAAACACAATTTGAACTTAAAATTGACAAACTGATACAAGCTTTAAATCGACAAAACTGAGACAAGAACTAATAAACTTGAAGTATTTATACAAAAATTAAGTGATCACATAATTATAGAAAGAATATTTATTATAAACAACTAATTACCAGATTTAGTAGGTGCAAACTACCCTATTCATGGAATAGATTAGAGATTAGAATCGTGTTAGATCAAAACAATTAGAATACTTAGTGTAGGTACATCGGCTTTATTTTTAATGGTAAACAATTTTATTTTCTAAACAAAAATGTACACTGATTAAGTAATCACATCATTATAGAAAGGATATTTATTATAAACAACTAAGTGTACTTCGGCTTTGTTTTTAATTGTAAACAATTTTATTTTCTAAACAAAAATGTCGTACTCTGAAATATTTTGTTAACAGATTTTATGTACAGTGCATAAGAATTAGAAAAATAAAAATAGATATATATTTACCTATTCAAATTATAATTTGGCAACATTGTGTCATTATACAAAGATTAAGCACACAAAATATTACCATAAATGATTAAGGACCCGGAGGCATTTCGATTGTACCCGGGAGGCATTTCATCTATGAAAATAGGTACCTGAAAAAACGGGAGGCATTTCGATAACACCGAGAAATATTTGGCGATGACTGGGAAAAACCTACGTTTAACAGTAGGATTTCTGACTGGTCACTGTCAACTAAGGAAACACCTCCATACTATGGGGTTAGTAGACACACCTCTATGCAGGATGTGTGAACAGGAAGATGAAACTGTCAGGCATGTCTTATGCGAGTTATCGTCGATCAGTGTTCGATGAGTCTTGGCCTAAACTTGCCGATAAAAAGGAGAAGTCTCCTAGTGACAGGATGGACGATAACCTAGGAGGACAACTACTGGGGAGGATGTACAATGGGTCATGTGTGGCCTAAGTGCTGTTAGCCTACACTCACCCTCCCTACTCAACAGATACAGAAGCTAGAGCTGACAATACTAAATAAAAATATTATATATCCGTTACAGGTTTACAAAAAAAATACGGAAAACATCGAGTATTCAACACACCTCTTTGCGAACAAGGTATAGCAGGTTTCGGTATAGGAGCTGCAGTTATGGGTTCCACAGCCATAGCGGAAATGCAGTTTGCGGATTATATTTTTCCAGCATTCGATCAGGTAAGTAAAGTTTGTCCAAAAGCAAAAGTTTAAACAAGTTTTGATATTTTTCCAGTTAGTAAATGAAGCTGCCAAATACAGATATAGATCAGGAGGAATTTTCGACTGTGGAAAACTCACTATCCGCGCTCCTTGTGGAGCTGTAGGGCATGGAGGATTGTACCATTCTCAAAGCCCAGAAGCTTATTTTGCGCATACTCCTGGATTAAAAGTAAGTATCATTAGAAGCCGAAGGACTACTTAAACTTATATTTTGCTTGTTCCTTTCAGTTAGTTGTTCCGAGAGGACCAATAAAAGCCAAAGGACTCCTTCTTAGTTGTATAAGAGATCCAGATCCTTGTTTAATATTTGAACCTAAAATTTTATATAGAGCCGCTGTGGAGGAAGTACCCGTAGATGATTTTCAATTACCGATAGGAAAAGCAGATATTATATTAGAAGGTAATATTAAGTATACACAACTGTGTCATATTCCGTTTGTAAAAATATTTAATGTCAACAATAATTAAAAAGGGCAGAGAAATTCTATAATCTACATTATTGAATATTAGTTTTCTTTGATTATTTTAGGAAATGATGTTACTCTAATAGGATGGGGAACACAAGTCCATGTCCTTAGAGAAGTTGCTGAAATGGCTAAAGAAAAATTAAAAGTTTCTTGTGAAGTTATCGATCTGGTTTCTATTTTGCCATGGGATATGGAAACTGTATTTAAGGTAAAACAAAATTTACTATGCTATGTCTTTATGATATTTCTATTTCTTTCTTAACTATAGAGTAAAGGCGAAGAGAAGAAGAATATTTTCTATAGTTTTAATTCAATTTTATAATCTTTTACAGTCTGTGAAGAAAACTAAAAGAGTTCTTATATCTCATGAGGCACCATTAACTGGAGGATTCGGAGCCGAAATTGCTGCAACTATTCAAGTAGGTTGAAATCTTGCTTTATTTTGGCACATTTGACATTTGATACTCTCAAACTCCACGTAGAATGACCTTAACGTCTCTTGATATGGAATTTTTCGGTAATTTTGAATGTCAAGTTTCTCACTTCCACTTCCACTTCCACAATGGGTTTCTGACCTCAAAATTTAAAAATATAATGTTTCGCCAATTTTGTGAGTGCTTTTATAGTGCAGATAGTCAAGATTATGAGCTGGAATGTTAGAAACTGTGTCTAAGAGATACATTTACACTAAAAATAGAAAATAATAACAATAAATCTTACATTGAAATATAATTCAAATCAAAAATTATTTGTTCTCATATCTAAAGGCCAACTGGCTTAATAACCTATAATAATTAAATTTGAAAATTATCTGTCATTCTGTCATTGTGCTGTTGAGATTTCAAGCACGTAGTTTGATAACCCAGCTTGAACAAAATGAATTTTAATGTGTTTTAAGTAGTTAGAAAATAAGGGGTCCGGTGAACTATAGGGACACACGATTCTTTAACTGATTTTGTGAAAAATCGATAGTACTCACCTATTTTGAAGATTATCTGTTGAAAAATTTGCGGGTTATACACAATTTACAGAGAAAAATCCAATAAAAAATTCTTTTTCTTCACTTGAGCCATCACTTTTTGGCCCGATTTTTATACAAAAAACAGTTTAACTGTATCGCACTGTACAGGAGAGTGATCAACAACATGTGTTCTCGCTATCTATGAAAAAAATCCAGTTAGATTATTCATAATATTGTTTAAATTACCACTTCTATAAATATATATTTGACAGGCAACCAGTTTGGATATAAATAATTTTAATAATGATCGCATACACAGATATGCAACCTACAAAACATAGGACAAAATACAATACTTTGTAGCGTGGTTGCCAGCTGTAATCGACTACTCGACAATCATGCTACATGACTATTAAGATACGAAATTAAATATTGTATCAGACTATATTTTTAGTTAGATTCATTCAAGACAAACCCAAGAACATAAATGAAATTATAAATACATTTTATATATAATGATATCCTTATATTGCGTATTTGAAGAAGGGGAAACAAATATATAATCATTGTATTCAGCCTTCCCCTCAAAAAATATCCAATACTTTGTAATCTACATCAAGTTATTCCAGAAGGGGAAGGGAATATAATAATTGGATTCACCCTTCCCCTTCTAGAATAACTTAATTATTCTAGAAGGGGAAGGGTGAATCCAATTATTATATTCCATTCCCCTTCTGGAATATCTTTTGAGGGCAAGGCGAATGCATTCGCCTTGCCCTCAAAAGATATCCAATACTTTGTAATCTACCTTAAATTATTCTAGAAGGGGAAGGGTGAATCCAATTATTATATTTTTTTCCTCTTCTTGAATAGATTGATGTGCATTACAATGCATTCATCCCTCTCATCCAATACTTTCTAAGATGAAATTCGAATGCAATAATTAATTAATATTTTAAAAATATCATGATTCTCACGTAATCGCTTACAGCTGGCAACCATGTCACACAGTACGCTAGAGCTTCTATGTCATTTGTCATTTGATTTAATTGTTTTTATACACATTTGTAGCCTGTCAAATATATATTTATAAAAGTGGTAATTTGAACAATATTTTGAAGAAACTCACTGAAATGTTGTTATTATTAGCGAGAAAACATGTTGTTCATCACTTCCCTGTTCAGTGTGATACGTTTAAACGGTTGTTTGTACAAAATATTTAGTCCAAAAGTGATGGTTCAAGTGGCGAAAAAAAATCTTTTATTGGATTTTTCTCTGTAAATTGTGTATAACCCGCAAATTTTTCGACGGATAATCCTCAAAATAGGTGAGTACTGTCGATTTTTCGCAAAATCACTAAGAAATTCGTGTGTCCCTATAGTTCACCGGACCCAAAATAAGTTTTAAAACAGTAATGAAATGTGACCAGTGTTATTTTAAAAAATAGACATAGTTTTTAGTGTTGCTGATGGCCATCAATGTTTTTAACTTTATCATATTCACGTTACAATCTCAACAAATTTGTAAGTAAAAAAAATTATTAAAAAAACATTTAAATTTTTAACAATATATTTTTTATGTAGCTTCCCTGATGATGGGTGAAAATTCACTCGAAAGCTTGGATTAAATACTTATAAGAGTACATACACTTATACGTTTTATTGCTGCACTTCCTAAAAATATCTCCACAGAAGTTACTTTCTAACTAGTCAGCAAAGACTACTCTTCACTATATATATATATATATTTATATATAATACGAGAGAAAGAAGAATTTTCCGTAACAAATTAAAGCCATGGATCGATAGTGCAATACAATGATTTGATAAAACATAACCGAAATTTGTGGAGGAGATTTAAACGCACCAACAATAATGAAGATTTCTTAACTCACAGGAGATTCTCTAATACAATAATTAGTCGGTTGGCTAACGCCAGAAGAGGTTTCGAGGAAAGTATTGCTAATAGTGGCAACCCTAAAAAGTTTTTTAAGCACATGCGCTCCTGTCTTTCGTCTAAAGTTGGTGTCCCTTTACTTAGAAAAGGTGATGGAGTGTTATGTTCGTCTAATTATGAAACTTCCGAAACGTTGTTCATTAGTTTTTCTGAGGCTTTTACTTCTGAACCAATTGATGACACTTTGCCTCCAATATTTGGTGCTCATGTCTTAGAATCCCTTAGTAATATTGAATTTTCAATGTTTCTTAAAAAATGTGCAGAATCAATTTCCTATCCACTTTCAATCATCATGAATGCCTCTTTCACGCAATGTTTTATTCCACCAATCTGGAAATCGGCGTCGGTTACTCCTATATTTAAGAAGGGCGATAAACTGGATCCAAGCAATTACCGACCAGTAAGCCTGGTACCTATTGTTTGTAAAGTTATGGAATCTATTATTAGTGAGGCCATGTCTAAGTTCCTTCTTCAACAAAATGTCATACCTCTTCACCAACATGGTGTTGTTCGAGATCGCTCTACCATGTCCAATCTTCTTCACTTTGTTAATGACTGGACAAAAGCTTTAGACAACAAAGATCCGATCGACGTCATTTATTTAAACTTCTCCAAGGCATTCGACAAAGTCCCAAAAAGAAGACTTTTATATAAATTAGATCACTTTGGCATACGGGGTAGCCTGAATTTATGGATCTCCAATTTTTTATCGGACAGGATTTTTAATGTCAGAGTCGGCCGAGAGTTCTCCAATGACAGGCCAGTTTCTAGTGGTGTTCCACAGGGTTCCGTCCTTGGCCCATTGCTGTTTGTTGTTTACGCAAGCGATCTTCAAATATTGGTCTCGAACTCAGATTCTTTTTATGCCGATGACACAAAAATATTTGCTAACCCTTTAAGAGACCATCTCACCCTCCAAAACAACTTACACACACCACAGCGGTGGTGTTTGGACTGGTTGCTTCCCCTGAACATTAATAAATGTAATGTACTTCACATTGGTAAGACCAATCCCAATTTATCATACAACTTAAATGGGCAGTTACTAAATACGGTTACCAGCCATAATGTCCTAGGCATCTTAGTGAACTCAAATTTATCGTGGAGTGAACATGTTGTGTCCGTATGCAACCGCGCGAAATCCAGACTCTATCTGATACAAAAATCGTTCTCTAGAGTGTCACTTGAAACTTACTGTAAACTGTACAAATGTTACGTGCGTCCTATTTTAGAATATGCGGGTCCTGTGTGGTATCCTGAACTTATTCGCGACCAAGTTTTATTAGAAAACGTGCAAATGAGGGCTACTAGACTTGCATTCGGTCGCGTAAGGCCGACTGACTGGGGCGAATCTCATCTCGTTTCAAGACCGTCGACTTCGGGAAGACTTGATATTATGTTATAAAATCATTAAGCACAACTTTGGTGATCTTCAATCTATGTTTCTATCTAACACTGATCTTAGACTGAGAGGTCACCCTTTTTACCAAACAGAGTGTTTGATGTCTGGAACAATCTTCCTGATGATGTTGTTAACGCATTTAAGAACATGATTGATAGACTTCTATTTAATAGTTAATAGTGCGCATTGTTGCATCTATTATTTATCTGAATTTGCGTTATTTATAGCTTTTTTCGCTGTATAGTTGTTGCGGTTATTCTTGAAAACTACGATTTTGTTAATTATTGTTAATTTGTCATTTATTATGTTAATAGGCATTTAAGCACTTATTTATGTTCTCAGATCATGGGCTTCATAGGTTCTTACCTCAGCCCTTATTTCTATTCTAATAATAATAATAATATTTAAGATAAAACTTGATAAAATGATGTGGTTTTTACAGGAGGAGTGTTTTTTGCATCTTGAGGCACCTATTCAGAGAGTCACGGGCTATGACACGCCATTCCCTCACGTGTTCGAACCATTTTATTTGCCAGACAAATGGAAATGCTTGGACACTGTTAAAAAACTGATAAATTATTGAAATAAATATTTTTAAATTAAAATTAGTTTTTTTTCACCAAACAATTATCCAAAACAATTAATGAGCTCATGTATGTATGTATTTTGGGGTGACATTCACTGAGACCTAAAAGATTTATTGTGCCCCCTTACTTCTACTTAGTTTCTGAGGAGAGTCTCAGAAACTAGTAGTTCATTTAGTCCTATTTCCCGGAGGAATTTTAGGATGTCTGCAAGGCTTCAACTTAGGTAAATGTTCCTGTTCTATCAAGTAATCTCCCAGGTGCTGTACTCTAGGATTCTAAAGTGCTGTGCAGTTGGAGAGTATTTAGATGGAGGTTTCTTCTTTCATGCCACAAAGTCTGCATTCTTCTTCCTCCACTATTTTGAGCTTTTTCAGTTGCCCATTCAGGCGACAATGTCCCGTTAGAATCCCTGTTAAAACTCTTAGCGCAGTTTTACTTTGACTTATGCATTCATGTGATCTCAACAGGTTGTAGTCACTCAGAAAAGTCTTTAATTGCAGAAGCCCTAGAAGATCTTTCCAATGGTCAGATCTTCTCTTTTTCTCGGCTTTACCTATTTCTTCCAATATTACATTGGGGCTGATTCCGCAAAAGGGTTCAGGCCCCCAGAAAGGTATTTCAGTCTCCCTCTTTGCTAGTACATCTGCTATTTCATTTCCTTCTATTCCAGTGTGTCCTGGTAGTTCATTGAGTTTGTCTAGGCATTCCCACACCATTTTGGAACTGATTACACAAGAGCTCAGTGCTTTAATGGCTGCTTGACTATCCGACATTATGATAATCCTTTGTCTTCTGTATCCTTTATCATAATTGAACTGGGCGCACTTCTTTATGGCGTGGATTTCCGCTTGAAAGATACTTTGGGTTTTTCCCAAGCTTTCAGAGTGTTTGGTTCCTGACCCGACCACTCCTATCCCAGTTCCTTCTATTGCTTTTGAGCCGTCTGTGTACCATTGAATGGCATTATTTCAAAGTCTGGTAATGGTATTTGGATCCCATTCCTTCTTGTTGCTTAATTCCGTAAGGAATTTCTTTGAAAAGTTATACTTTTTCATCATACCGTTTTGTGGCATGTCCCAGGTTGTCTGAGCTCATTAAAATAATTACCTTTGGCCGAGGACCAAGTTAAGGGAGGGTAAAGAATAATTACCATAATTATTAATTTCTTTTTATTATAACACACCCAAAAATAGTTCAATGACTGTCTACACAATCTCTTCGACTGGTTTAATTTTAGTTGAAGAATTTGTTAGATGCATTAAAATTGCAAAAGCATTACATTCACTATTACATCTTTATATAATAATTTGATTATTGAAATTAATCGGTGAATGTAATTTAATAGAAAACATAAGCGTAGAAATAAACAATTTAGGGTTGAAATAAATAGTTTTATTATTATTGATATTACTATTATTTATACTAATATTTAAAATACAAAGTATGGTAAGTTAGAAGCAAATATCTTGATCTGTGTCAAATGTTGTATGTCAAAAGTCAGTTTGGAGACTTTATATTTCAAAAAATAAAAATTATTAAGAGCCAAGACATTGTGACAATAAAGAAAATTATATGTTGAATCTACTGAAACTCAGTACAAGCACCGTACACTAACTACCAACAAGTAAATTTACTTGCGTCGGAACGTTTGAAAATTTTGGTACATCTTTTCTCTGGCGCCTTACACGTCTGTTATCATGATACAACAGTTACGAGGGAGAGTCGTGTGGTTAAATACGTGTACTACTGATTTACGGCACAATCCGATACAGGCACAAAATACTACTAAAGGAAAATTCATTTATTAAAGCTTAAGATTCGATAAAGTAAATTATTGATTAAATGGTTATGTTTATATATATATAGCAGCACTACAGGCCTATCTGGCCCTCGGCTTCGAGATCTTTCACTCGCTCTTTCCATTTCTTCCTGTTCCTCGCCTCGTTTTCCCAGTCCAAACTCCCACTGTTACCAGATCTCTTCTAACCTCTTCCAAACATTTTTTCCTTGGTCTTCCTCTTCTCTTTTTACCACCTTCTCCACTTTTCAGCACTCGTTTTACCCATCTATCTTTCGTCATTCTACCTATATGTCCCAACCATCTTGCTCTCTGTGCTTTAATTATACGGGTTATACTTGGGTGCTTATATAATTCTGAGAGTTCTTTGTTTGTTCTTCTTCTGTAGATTCCATCTTCCTTAATTCCACCATAAATTTTTCTGAGCATTTTACGTTCCCATATTTCTAATTTATTCTGCTCTTTTTTGTTCATTGTCCAAGTTTCACAAGCGTAGGTAACTGACGGTCTTATTAAAGTCTGGTACAATCTTATTTTAGCTGTTCGTGATATGTCTTTCGATTTTAACATCTTTGATACCATTCCTGCTGCTTTACTGCCCTTTGTTAATATTTTTTCTATTTCCCATTCTTCGTCTCCTTTATTTGTGATAGTGACTCCCAAATATTCGATTTGTTCCACCTTTTCTATTCTGTAGCTATTATTTCCATCACAGTTTATAATAATATCCGTTTCCTCATTGCCCTTCATTACCATGTATTTTGTTTTTTTCTTGTTGATTAATAGACCATGTTCTCTTGCCTTCTGTTCCAGTAGCTTAAATACTCTTAGAACCTCTTTCCTGGATCTTGCCATGAGTACTATGTCGTCCGCATATGCTACACATGCTTATTCCCATAAATTAAACCTCTGGTTTTTATTCCACTTTCTCTGAGTATGATCTCTTGAACCAGGTTAGAGGGTTGTGGATTATGGGTCTCCTTGTTATGTTTACCAAAGTAATAATTACAAATGTTTAAGTATACTTAGTTTGGGGTGTTGTTTCTGTATTTCTTCAATTTTAATGTTACGATTAGCAAATTTCAGTGTATAATAAATACGTAATCTTGTACACAATGAATAAAAATAATCAACTGGGAAATTTGTACATGGATGACACAATTTAACATCCTTAAAGCTATTATTAAGCTTCATACCGACACCATATTCAGGGGCTATTTTATTAAATTGATCTATAAATGTGTTTTCAAATTCTATAACGAGTTCCACAAAATTTTTGGGAGGCACAACCATATTTCAAATGTTGGATGAAACACTATAATATTTATATTTCATAAAAACGGTAGATTCTCCTTCTAAGATCATTTATCTTAATAAATTCTAAGCAAGTGTTACAGGAATGCTGCAATAAACACTTTTTAAGTAGGTATCCAGTAACGTATACCAGTGCATTCCCATCCACACTTTTTATATTTCTATAATCAGTCGTAAACACTTTTAGAGGAGTATAGGTATTATTTTTGTAGTCGTAGAACTAACTGTACTTTCAAGCAATTCAGATTTTGTATTAAGCAAAAATGCAAATTACAAATTTTTATCCTATTATAACATTGTTCCACCGCTATATTGGCATGTCGGTGGTTTCCTTTAAAACCCAAAGCATTTTTCCAAGCTTCACATCTGCAATATAACATAGAAAATAAAAAATGTTTACTTGTATACTACTAAATTACCTCTTTTCTTACCTAATTTTTTTCTTTTGCGCATCTAAAAAACGGTCTCTCTTTCAGTTTACTGCGACAATCATCAACAGTGCAATATACCACTCCAGGCATTTTGCAATGAAATAAGTCACTATAATATTTATACTAAATACAACTTTATAATAAAAATATGTATAAATATTTTAATGCTCACGCAAAAACAATGATCTGCTCACAAAAACGAAAACAAAACAAAAATCATATTTCCGAAATTTCGATCAGCAACACATTAGCAATGCGTGCTACCCCTGTACTCAACACTTTCTCGATTTAAACTAGCCAGAGCTCGTCAGACGATAGGAGGGGTAAGGAAATTTTCGGTAACCCATAAATCGACGAAGTGAATTTACTTGTCGGTAGTTAGTGTACGGTGGTACAAGTCTATACGAGTAGTTTTCAAGTTACAATCAAATATCTTCAACTGTATCTCATGCCGTATGCATTATAAGATAAGTTTAGTTTGGACGCTAACTTTTTTGTTAATTGAGTAAATAGCTAACACTAACTACCAAAAGTTGATGATTAATGGGACGGAATCAAAGGATGCAGTCTCGCCAGGATCACCCTGTGCGACCCTGGGATGTTGGCGCCGAAGAAATATTTGGCGATAACCAGGAAAAACCTACGTTTAACAGTAGGATTTCTGACTGGCCACTGTTAACAAAGGTAACACCTCCATACTATGGGGCTAGAGAACACACCTCTATGCAGGGTGTGTGAACAGAATTATGAAATTGTCATATGCAGTGTCCGGAGTTATCGTCAATAAGAGATTGTGCTTTCGGTGAGTCTTGGCCTACACCTGCCCAATTAAAGTAGATGTCTCCTAGTAACCTGTCCACCTTCCCGGGAAGGACAGGATGTACGATGACCTAGGAGGACAACTCCTCGGGAAGATGTACAATTGGTCACATGTGGCCTAAGTGCTGTGAGCCTACTCTCACCCTCCCTACTCTACAGATACAGATACAGATACAGATACAGATACAGATACAGATACAG
>CAJUYG010002437.1:16782-32252 GCA_910591675.1 Galerucella calmariensis | reverse complement strand
CAGGTTTTTGTTTAACAAACCCTACAAAATTCAAATAAAACAGAACACAGAGCCAGATGCTGCAAATGCAATACGCATATATACAGATGGTTCAAAAATGAAAGAAGGCTCAGGATGTGGAGTTTACTCGAGAGCACTAAGCCTAAAGATTAAGTGGGGAATGGGAAACAATACCAGCGTGGTTCAAACAGAGCTGGCTGGTATCTCAATTGCCACAAAAGAACTAACCAGAAAAGGAATTTCTGGCAAAAACATAATAATCTGCACTAATAGTAGACAAGCCCTATTAGCCTTGAACAGACAACGTGTTATATCAAGGCTAGTACTAGAGTGCCACCAAGATTTAGCCGACGCCTCGGCAGATAACAATATAATCCTGAGGTGGGTTAAAGGGCACGACAGGAGTAAAGGAAATCACATTGCTGATTCTTTAGGCAGGGAAGCCGCTGGATTAAAAATTCTAAGACCCAGTGACACCTACGGCCTAACGACTTCGACAATTGCGGAACTAGCCCAACGTTACACCCTTGCTCAATCCCTTAAGAGAGGAATCAAACACTCTGAAAGCTTGGGAAAAACCCCAAGTATCTTTCAAGCGGAAATCCACGCCATAAGAAAGTGCGCCCAGTCCAATATTGATAAAGGATACAGAAGACCAAGGATTATCATAATGTCGGATAGTCAAGCAGCCATTGAGGCACTGAACTCTTGTGTAATCAGTTCCAAAATGGTGTGGGAATGCCTAGACAAACTCAATGAACTAGGCGAGAACAGCATAGTCACCTTACTATGGAATCCAGGACACACTGGAATAGAAGGAAATGAAATAGCAGATTAACTAGCGGGGGAGGGGGACTGAAATACCTTTCTGGGGGCCTGAACCCTTTTGCGGAATCATCCCCAATGTAATATTGCAAGAAATAGGTAAAACCGAGAAAAAGAGATCTGACCATTGGAAAGATCTAGTAGGGCTTATATAATCAAAGACTCTTCTGGGTGACTACAACCTGTTGAGATCAAAATAATGCATAAGTCAAAGTAAAACTGCGCTAAGAGTTTTACCAGGGATCCTAACGGGACATTGTCGCCTGAATAGGCACCTGAAAAAGCTCAAAATAGTGGAGGAAGAAGAATGCAGATTTTGTGGAATGGAAGAAGAAACCTCCATCAACATACTTTCCAACTGCACAGCACTTCAGAATCCTAGAGCACATCAGCACCTAGGAGATTACTGGATAGGAGAGGAAAATTTGCCTAAGCTGAAGCCTGCAGGCATCCTAAAATTCCTCCGGGAAATAGGACTAAAGGAACTACCAGTTTCTGAGACTCTCCTCAGAAACTGAGTAGAAGTAAGGGGGCACAATAGATCTTTTAGGTCTCAGTGAATGTCACCCCAAAACACACACACAAACATACATACATCCCTTAAGAGATGGGATGGAATCAAAGGATGCAGTCTTGCCAGGATCACCCTGGGCGACCCTGGAAAGCTGGCGCCAAAGAAATATTTGGCGATGACCAGGAAAAACCTACGTTTAACAGTAGGATTTCTGACTGATCACTGTCAACTAAGGAAACACCTCCATACTATGGGGATAGTGGACACACCTCTATGCAGGATGTGTGAACAGGAAGATGAAACTGTCAGACATGTCTTATGCGTGTGTCCGGAGCTATCGTCAATAAGAGAGTGTGTGTTCGGTGAGTCTTGGCCTACATCTGCTGATATAAAGGAGATGTCTCCTAGTGACCTGTCCACCTTCTTGAGAAGGGCAGGATGGACAATGACCCAGGAGGACAACTCCTCGGGAGGATGTACAATGGGTCACATGTGGCCTGAGTGCTGTGAGCTTACACACTCACCCTCCCTACTCTACAAATACAGAAGAGAAATAATCTTCTTGCTCCTTTCCTCATTAGATAACCACAAAAACTCCGAGCAATTTTGAATGAAATGTGAGCCCTTGCATAACTGACAAACAGGGGGAATAAGACTGAGCATTAAAACCTTTTTTATCGACGTTGTCTGTAGACCAAAACCCCCTAGTTACATGTGTCTTCCGCTTTTCGATTAGTTTGTCCGTAAAGCGAGTATCTGTAGAAGTATTATGCTCAAGCAATTCTAGAAATTCTGATCTCGATTGTAGAAAAACTTTAAAGTCTTTAAATGTTGGAACAATACCTTTACTCGTTTTCAATTTTTCCCATTTAAATTTAGACGATTTGTCCAATTTTTCTGAAGCTAAGGAATTATTAATACATCCCAATTTTCTGTAGGCTGTCCCAACTGTTTCAAAGCTCTTTAGTTTTTCATAAGTGTATCACTTAAAGCTCCAAGTTCAACCGAAGAGTCTCTTTTTACCTGTTCGATATTAAACAATGCTTTGACATGGTAATCTGTTAACAATCGACGACAGTTGTACCGTTCAGTAATGCACTTCCATACCATGGCATAATTTTGAGCACTAAACTCCATGGTTTTGAGAATTTCGGTGGGAGAGCCTTCCAAAGATGCGCGTAACTAATGAAATTTTTGAATGTCACTAAGCGTTTCATTATTATGAATCAAGGATTCGTACGTGTCACGATATTCTAACCACTCTAGATTTTTACCCCGAAACGTGAGTAGAGAAATTTTAGGCAGTTTTACCAAGTTAGTCAAGTTTTTTTGTTTACCATGTTGACTAGGACCACTATGGTTAGATAAAGATGAAGTATCATTATTTACAGTTAACTGTGATAAATTGATCAGCTGATCATAAAAGTTACTTTCAAACTGTGACCTTTCATTAAATTCTACTTCTAATTCTTCATCTACATCCTCACCAGTATTATTATATTCAATATGCAATTGAATCTGGTCAAATTCATGAATAAGCGTTTGATATTTTTCCAATCTCTCTTTGATATTTATAGCCTCAATATCTGTAATATCCCTAATGTTTTTAGTTAAAAACAGCGAAATGAATTTAGAAAAAATTGTAAGTCTGCTTTTTATCCCACGTCTTTTACGTTTGAGTTCCTCGGTAGACAAATTTGTACTTTAAATTGTTTGACTTTACAGAAGTGGTAGTATAAGTATTTCAAGTAATTTCACAGGAGCAGGGACAAATTTCGTAATATTGTTACACTTTTATCGGAAGATAGCTATATTTTTCACAATATACTGGTTAATATCCGGCTCGAAGGACCATTATGTTATTAATTTAACTTATTAAGTAATGAAATCAGTAATATTAACATTTTTTTATTAAAAGTATATTCAACGACACTTACATTTTTTTGTCAAAAATACTGTCAATTATAATGAACTTTTTTTTAAACAAAACAAAAAATAAATAAATTTCGCGCGATGGTCCGATTGACACCGCACGGGCGCAAAAGTCTTTGAGGCGTTCACAGCATCAGCCTTCTCTAAAACGATCACCCTGAACTACTTGAGGTCATCCAACTCAACATTGCTATACTGTGATGCAGACTTTATTAGATGTACAACTGGCACACTGACGACTACTCTAAATAGTACTCATATGCGGACGGTGCTATTCAACTGAGGTAGCCGCAGCAAGCAAGACAAAATAAGAAATTATTCGGCTTAGTTGATCTTTCAGAGAAATAAGTCAACTATGTAACAAATCTCCCTGATATAAAGTGGATAATTTTGCCGCAATAAGATTAACCAAAATCCCCAGTTTCATCGTAGTCTTGTTGAATGAGTATTTTGTATTTGTCATTATAGTTATTGTCTTGATACGTGTTTTATCATGGTTCCTTAGTGAGGACATAATTCGAAGTCAATGGAAATAATGTTTCAACCATCAGGGTTTAAAATACATTCGTATTCGTCAACATGCTTTTCACATATAGCTCTTATGGATAACGTCGTGAGAGGTGTTGTCAAAGGCACCCCTACTCTCCTTGTTACTACTACTACTACTACTGAATGTGCAGGCGAGCCTTGACCTAGACAAACTAAAGGTTTGGCAAGGCAAGGTTCCGGCCCTGAGGCCACTGGCGGGACCATTGTGCCATTCCTGCTATCTAGACATCTATAAAACCGAGCCCTTCAATAAAGGCCACAACCTTTTTCAGTGGATGCCTGCTTGTGTCTCCAGGTGCCATGACAGGGACTCCGAAGATTCGCCTGCGTAATACAGCCCAGTGTGGACACTCTAAGAGAACATGGACTGACGTTTCGTCAGTCATGCCGCAACCCCTACATATGGAACTTTCCTCCACTCCTACGTCAGCAAGTCCTGAGTTGATGGTATATCCACTCATGGCTTTAATTGCTGCCTGACTGCCGGTGTATATGGTTATGCGTCGATCCACATAACCTCTGTCTAGGTTTATCTGCGCATATTCCAAGATAGCGTATATATCGGCCTGATATGCAGATACACCATCACCCAATGGTACACAGATTTGTTTCCTTGGGTTCCTAAAGTAAATTCACGAGAGCATGAGCCATCTGTGAACCAGACGGTCCCATGAGGCTGTGTATTCGTCTCTTTTCCCCAGGATTCTCTGTCCCGGATTATAGCCCTGTATGGGGTTGCGAAGTAGTGCTTGCGCAAGCATTCGTCAGCCGCTCGAGCCAGAACTGGAATATCTTCCAGGAGCCGGAGCTTCTTGACGTGTCTGCACTCTTTCCCTCTGGGCACGTACCCCAGACGCTTCAAGCGCAGGAAAGCCCTCCCCGCCTCAGCCTCGATCACATGGTGAAGAGGCCGAAGATCAGGGATCACTTCCATCGCAGCAGTTGGTGTAGGTCCTCATGCAGCCAGTTGCCCCCGGACTGACCACCCTTTGAAGGCGTGTCAGTTGCGATCTAGCGGTGACCAAGGTTACCCTCGGCTACCAGACCAGAGCCGCATATGTGAGCATAGGCAGCATGATCACTCTATAGAATGCGTGTTTGTCACCTTTCTTAGGCGACTATCAGGATGAGCCTTCCATGTCAGTGATTTAACAAGGATCACTCCTAGATACTTCACCTGTTCAACCACCGGTAGTGGTACTCTACCAAGATGTAGACCTCTCTTCTTGGTGAAAGCAACTATCTCAGCCTTGGCAGGATTTACTGCAAGTCCGTGTTCGTTACACCACCCCCCATGTACCCTATTCAGAGCCCTTTGCATAAGGTCCCTGAGAACGGTAATGTACCTTCCAAAAACAAGGACAACGATATCATCGGCATACACTATCGTTAGAAGGCCCTCATCGTTTAAAAGGGTTATTAGTTTGCCGCTCAATATGTGTATAAACATATCCACTTTCATTAGGTTAATTTGGTGAGCCGGAAAGATTTGTGTCTACTGGTTTATTATTGGATAATCTTTTGGAAGCAGGTGATAGGTCAAAATAAATATCTCGGAGCAGACACTCACAGATATCTAGAGAAACGTTGGAAAAATGCTCTTTCCAATTTGCAAACGTAGTTAACTTTTACTTACAATTTGCTGGTACTCTTAATCTTAATATCTGTTTATTTCAAGAGATATAAAAATCTTTCTGTCGATGTTTTAATACTTCGGTCCAAGGATGTACTAAGATTTTTCCAGCTGGTAAAAGTTTTTGTGAAAGATTTTTCAAATACATAATCCATATCACATTTTTAAATGTATAATACACGTGTGCAAGGATCCGGAAACAGAAATCTTTATGACATTAGATAACACTAAGATAAAAAGGTCTTATATCAAATACATGAGTGTTTTAAAAATATATCAGTGTATCGTCTAATTATGATATTTAATGAAAATAACAGACTAAGCAGACAGTTTTAAATTAACTATTTCATTGCATCACCCACAATAGTAAACTTTTCCTTATCGGAATTGTGATTTTCTTTGAAACATTCGTAATAAAGATATTTCATATTTTGTTAACACATTAATGTACATCTACGTTGTACATACCCAATCCAGATGTTGTTGTTGATACATAGTGAACGCTAAAATACTCACAAATACATTCAACACCTTTTTAACGCTAAAATGATACTAAACTAGTCATTTTCAGTCTTTTTAAGTTTGGGTATGTCACACCTTGCTCAAGTTAACCTAACTTATTGGGTCAAATGTTAGTAGAATTGATTGTCTCTTTTTGATTATAATAGAAACATTCTTATACAGGTAATTTGTACTTGATTATGTTACGGTGAATGTACACTCTTGGGAAATGTACACTTTTACCGTAAAATGTGTACATTTTCCTAAAAGTTGGGTATATGTGAACTGAATATAATATATAATATGTACATTTCCTGGCAAATGTGTACTCTCGCCTTCACGTTTTGGTAAATGTGTACTCTTACCTTCATGTTTTAAGAAAAGTTGGAATACAAATAAATTAAATATATTGTCGCAGTAAAAGAATATTTATTCCAATTCCAATGATTATATTCCCTTCCCCTTCTTGAATAACTCAATGTTTATTACAAAGTATTGGATATCTTAAGGGAGAGGTGAATCCAATGATTATATTCCCTTTCCCTTCTTGAATAAATTGATGTTCATTACAAAGTATTGGATATCTTTTAAGGGGAAGGGAGGATGTAATGATTATATTCCCTCCCCTTTTCTCTCATTTGCCCTCTTTAAAATTGTAAATGTTAGTTGAAGGCACATTACCCAAACGAAGAGTTGTTATAAATTATATATCATCTATATCTATCTTCAAATCATAATTATGAATAGGACCACCCAACAAGGGAGAAGGTACTGATAGCACTAACGAACAAAGAAAATTTACATCACAAACAATCTCCAAAAATTCTTCATTGTCAACGCTCAAATATTTATATTGCATGATCTGGTCTCACAAACAGATTAAAACTATTCTCTCTTAGATCTTATGAGCCCTAACAATAAGCTTGAAATCGTTACAGACTCTGACAAACAGGCGGAGTGGGCCCAGGCGTCATCACGACCTCAATCAACCTTATATCGACAAGGATGCATCAAATAAGTGGCTATCTGATAAATTTCCAGAAACAGAAGGGTTTATGATGGTAGTTCAAAACCAAGTGATTAATACCAACAATTATACTATACTACAATAGGTCAATTATCTCCGATAAACGGGTGACGAATAACCGGTCCAATATTGCCTCACCAAACGAAAACACATACATAGATCTGCATATGTCTGCCATTTCAAATCCTTGCCACACTGTCCGTAAATTTCTAAATATGTTACTAAAGAGCCTAATTCCATTTGCGTTTACACACGCTCGGGCTAGATGGACATTACCAGCAAGGGCTGAGCAAGTGGAAAGTTAAGATAATAATAATAATAATTTATTCCCAACAAAAATAAACATTACAGTTATTATGCGATGTTAAAAAAATGGAAATAAATCAAACCACATAAACCAACTCATAAATTTGTGCGTGGTGATCATCATTCACTACAGATAATATAAATGGCCAATTCTCCTGATTATAAAAATTAAATCATTGTATTTATATTTTTCTTTGCTTGTAGCTTCAATAGTTGCCACTCCTGTTCAATAATTTCTTAAAGGTGAGGACTTTTAGTTTCTCCTGAACGTTTCTATGACAAAATTAAAATTGAAAGGAATCTCAATCATAGCAAGGCTGAGCGAAAGGGACTTATTTATACTAGGTTTGTTCCCGTAGCAAGTTCCTAACTGTTCTGGACATATTGAGTCTGCGCAGTAACAAAAAAGCGTTCCAGCAGAGCCTGAATTCTGATACTGCGCAGACTCAATATGTCCATAACAGTTAGGAACTTGCTACGGGAACAAACCTACTGTATCCATAATGAAAACTGCAACCAACTGTACCACAAAGGCATATAAACACTCAACAGTATATAAAATTTTCTGTAGAACAGATATTCAGGTGTATTCACGAGAACGAAAATATCTTCCGGCAATAAAATTGATTATGAACATCGAACATTAAAGAAATTTCACAAATAGAAATATAAGTGAATTATCATGCTAGATGTTTGTAAGTACCCAATTATTAGTAGGATTTTATTGGAGATGGGAAACTCATGTTCGAATGGGTCCTACAGTACCCAAACAGTGTTGGACACATCCCCAAGGAATGCATATCAACTAAACTCACCCCAAACTCTTAGTTACTACCGCCTCGGAATCACCACCCTAGCATATTTCAAGACGGGCGGCTTTCCCTCGCACACTCTCCGTCATCTCCTCCCTTCTATCACTTCTACCACTCACATGCCATATCGAGTTCTTCTGTACCCCTAATCATGCTCTTCACTACGCCACTCATCTCTATCCATTCCGCCTTCTCCCCCCTATATTATCTGCCCCATGTTTCCCAATACGCCGTCGCCCCTAGTTTCTTCTACAACTTCTTCAGCATTTCCTAGTTCTTCCAGCGTCCAGGAGGCTTTATAGACAATAAGACAGTGCTTCACATTGGAAGATGTATACGAGGCTGATTCATTCTCTTCCATGTACAACCGACAAATAGGCTTCTCCTTATATATGCCAATTGTATGCATGTGCTCCCCTATGGTACATTGATCGGTGAGTAATCTCGTCATTTTAGTCATCTGGCCCCTTCTGAGGCTTTATCTTTTGTTAGTCAGTGACTCCGAGGGTTTTTTGACCAGGAGTTCACTGAGTTCTCGTTTTGTCATGTGGATCCAGTACGACTGATGCTTAGTTTGAATCCACGTGCAGCAGTTTTTGACATTGCAAATACTGGTTCAGGACAAGTGTACACAGTTTCAGATCCGTTTTATTGCCAACAACTCCCTAATGCCCGGGACCTACTTGAGAGTTGCTCTATAATGATTTCCCAAGGTTAGTAGTTGCCCAGGCTAGTATAGAACTGATCTAACGATGTGAATGCATAGACTTAAGTGCTGCTTGACTATCTGAGCGTATAAGGATAGGTACCTCATTTCGATATTCATTTGCGAACACGTGTCGATTGCGTACATTCCTGCCTGGAATACGGATGCAAACTTCCCCAACGATGTGTGGACATTGGTCTAGCAACGTGTACTTCGGCTCTAGCTCCTTTGTTAGTTTTAAATCCGTCTCTGTACCACACCAACGTTCCTATCTGACTGCATGCATCCAGCCCAGCCCAGCTTAGCTAGATATGATTGGTTGGTTGTCGTTAATTGTAGCCAACATGTTATCACTTTTAATTTTAAGAAGCGAATATAAGATTCTCATTAGATTCCAGCTTGTATGCAGTCATTTTCGCTTTCGTCTCAACATGTCGAGCAAGAGGCGAAATATTGAGAATGGCTTATTCCATTGCTTAAGTCGGACAGCTTCTCAACACACCGGTAAGGTACAGACAGGCAAGCCCAAGTTTTGATAACTCTTGTTTAGCTTAAAAATTGCTGTATTGGCAAAAAACCTTGTTTGTAACCAACATCTGGAGCGATTCCACAGGGATCATGTGAGGAAGCATTTAATTTTACTGAATTATCGTATTTAAATTTTCGTGTGAAAATAGAAATACTTCTATCCTAAATTTCTTATCACTCGATGAACAGATTTTCTCCGACCAGATTGAATACATACTCTGCTCCTGCTCTGAGACACTTTTTTTCCACTTCTCATCTCAAGGATCCAAAATTCATCTACAACTATGAAACATTATCATAGAGAATTTTTGTTTCCTTAACAGAATGTAAATTGTATTTATATACCGGTTCGGCAAATATTTCATATTTCATATCTTCTGTATGTAGAATCCCACATAGGAGCAACAGTGGGCACTTATACATAAAATTCCATATGTCCAAGAGAGAACAAAATACTTCTCCTCCACCACTACCTCCTCTCTAGATTCGATTGGGCGTATATCAAAAAATGATACTTTAATGGTAGTTTCGGAACTATAAAACTGTTCAGAACTTGCGGTTTATCTGTGAAACGATGTATCTATAAGCTTTTTTTGGATACTATCAAACTAGGGCCGACCTCCCTAAAGCCGCCATCATTCACAACGATTCACAATTTTATAAATATAATTTAACGAATGTATAGGGTATACCTAATTGAATTGAACCCAACAGCTATAAAAGAGTTGGTCGACACCAAAACAAAGATTGACCAAAAAATGTAAAAATTCAATATAAGCTGTAATGCCACATTTACTGAATAAAGCTGAATCACAGAAACCTTCAGATTGACAGCATTCACTTATGTATAAATGAAGTTTTGTATATTGTCACAGATTGAATAAATTGCTTCCTATACATTTATCTTAATCATATAATAAGTAATAAAGGACATAATATTGAGGAACCACAAAAAATTGAAGTAATTGAATGATTATTATTTTTAAATAATACTACATCTGTAGATTCTAACAAAATAAATATATAAACTTTGACATTATTTACGCATGTTTACTCCTTTAGTATGTTCAGTGATCGGAAATATAACTCTGAGCTTTGTAATTTTCAATTTTGTTATCGACCTGTTCAACGAAATACTAATAACCTCAGTTAGTTCTTTACAAATAGAATACATTCATTTGTTTGAAAAAGAATAAATAATAATTTGTTCATTGCTTTTGTCTTCGCTCCAGATAAAACATACATTGTTTTGAAACCGATATCCTGTAGTTCAGAACTTGTTTACCTGTGAAATGATGTATTGTGAACACCACTTTTGCATAGTTCAGAGTGAATCACCTTTTTCCAAATGCACTTTAAGCGAATGTTCAAAATTTCCTCAGCTGAAGCGTTCCAACTTGTTTTTGATCCAAATATTACATGGATCCGATGTTAGTTTGTGAAATTTGAATGTAAATCAACTAAGCACATTGTTTATTTTGTTTAAATTGTATTTTGAAAAATGATTTGTTGTGAAGTGCTAAAAAATGTATAAGTGTTTACAATACATCGTTTCACAGGTAAACAAGTTCTGTGAATTCCGAGATAAAGGTTACAAACGAAATGTGCTGTTAATATCATGGATTATTAATCCAGTTTGTTCAAGGATCTGAGGTTTTATTTCATAAACATTATACAAGATTAGGTTTACAATGTGCTTTTATCAAAGATTTCAAATAATAGACCTAGATAAATAACTAACAAACCTGCTCATCATCGAAAGTGAATCCAAGCAGTCATTTATAACTATGTCAAAATTATTCTTCTTGTGGTAATACATGATTAATTTGTATGGGTATTTTCAGTTTATTCCCAAAAATCAATATTTTGGTTGTTTTTAACAATATC
Source organism: Galerucella calmariensis (assembly GCA_910591675.1). Classification (NCBI taxonomy): domain Eukaryota; kingdom Metazoa; phylum Arthropoda; class Insecta; order Coleoptera; family Chrysomelidae; genus Galerucella; species Galerucella calmariensis. The sequence continues at coordinate 21,032 of CAJUYG010002437.1, read as the reverse complement.
TTGATTGTTACGGTTGGTATTTTTACAAGTTTAATTGGAAATGGATATTCCCTAAGCATGACATCTATAGTATAGATTCATTAATTTATATTAATTTTCTCTATCAATTATTTAACTTGATTGTGAAATATTATTTTATCGCAGCTTTATTACATCAATTTTATTGCCTCTTCAGATCTTTACAATAGGGTACCATTTTCTATTTGTTACAGCTTGATGATGGTAATTGTTACCGAAACTAGTTGCAAGTTTTGAGTCTCAACGGACATTAAGCATATTGTGGTTTGAGTTTCATTGAACCCTTTATTTGGATTCTAACCACATTTGAGGTATGGATGAACTCTTAGAGTTAAGTTTGGTACACATAATATGGATCGACCAAATCATGGATTTAAAAAAAAATAGATGGAAATTTTATTATTTTTTTTGAAACTTAATAAACCAACGATTTAAAAAACACCGTAATTTCGCTCTAATGATGACTCACCCGAACAAGAGGCAAAAAAGCCCTGCTTGGCTGAATCAGTTGTAACGTCATGTAAAATTGACTTTCAAAAGCCTTCTTATGGGCTGGCTATATCCGGCATCAAAGTAGAAATTTCACATCCTGAACATCCGTCAACCTCCATAACGACCAACCAACTGGAATTTCTTCATTACGCTATTATAGCCGCTGTAGAGGATATTCCGAAAGGTGGTCCACAAGTGCAGTTCCAGAGCTGTACATTCCGGCCTGGATGGCTGCAGGTCACCTGTGTAGATCGGGAGTGTGCTTCGTTGTTGACTGGAGGTGGATGATACCCTTCCACCATGGGATGGTGCCTCGCCTGAGATGCATTTTGGGTGACCAGCTTCCAAAGCCACACATCTGTGTGGCTTACATACCTAATGAGGATAGTCATAGACTAACCTCTGAACAGGTCCTAGATTGCGGAAAATGAACCATGGTCGGTTAAACTTGGAGTGGACCGCTCTACACAATAAGTTACAGGACCTGGTCAAACATGGACCTTTGCCATTGACAATGGATCTAAAGCCGAGCTGGGTTTTAAACCTTACCTATACTTGACTCAAAAAAAGCAATGGATCGCTAGATCAGGCGGGTAACTTTATATGCATCCACCAATATGCTTATCAAACTGGCAAATCAACAGATTCAGCGTTACACAACCTTGTTGAAAAAATCACACAATTCCTTAACAACAAGGAGATTGCGGTGGCCATATTTCTTGACATTGAAGGAGCAGTTGACAATGCACTATACCGACCTCCTTTGGTTCAACTTTGACCGAAAAGGGTATCAAACCAACAATTACCGGTTGGATATATGCCATGCTCACTAATAGGACAGCCACTACATCTCTTCAGGACGAGACCATTAGCTTCGAGGTTTCCAGGGACTGCCCACAAGGCAAAGTACTATCTTCCCTACTATGGTCACTCTTGATGGATAACTTGCTCGACGCTCTCGAAAGAAGAGAGGTAGAACTGCAAGCGTATGCAGACTACCGTTTCAGGACCAAGTCAGGAAAGATTTGATAGTTCCCTTCACTAGGAAAAGAAAGATGGAGGATCTTCCACCACTTCCTCACAATGGTGAGGTTATTCCATTTGCAGCGGAAGTAAAATATCTGGGGATTATCCCAGATATGAAACTCACTTGGAACGTTCACTTGAAAAAAGTTATCCATGAGGCCAGACTATCCTTGTGGACATGTCGCAGGATCTGTGGAAAATCTTGGGGCTTGTGACCCAAGCAAATCTATTGGATATATGTGATGATCGTTAGACCAATGATCACATATGGAGCTATTGCCAGGTGGCCAAAAGCTTTACAGCGGCCCAAGCAAAGCTACCTGGTTTGCAGAGACAAGCTTGTCTGGCAATTAATGGTGCTATCAGTTCCACATCGTCAGCAGTCCTTACGGACCTATCTCCTCTCCATATATTTGTGGAAAACCACTGGTAAACTACGACCTGCCTCACACCGTCCAAAATCCTAAATAGAGATGAATGGGTCCTCCGTAAGTATGAACTATTAAGAGCAGACAGCTGGCTCAGGCTCAGGCGCTGGTGTATACAGACGCAGACCTAGGACAGAAATTTCAACCTCTCTTCGATTCTAAGCAACCGTATTTCAAGTACATACAAGTGACAAATTCCATAATATCTTATATCACGTATAAAAACTGCCTCAATTACTACCATATCCAAAAAAAAGGCAACAAACTTATCCCAAACAATTGATCCATGGTATCAATAAGCATAATGAAGGATTTTGAGAAGAGGACCTCAGTAGAAAGACCTGTTCTTCGATTGTAATAGATGGCTGTGTTACAGTTCGCAAAGTGATAATTAGCTCAATTACTCAAACATGACATAAAGGGAAATACAATAACAAGTCTTTTTTTGTATTCACGCATGAGGAAATGAATCATAATAATCTTAAAACCAAACTCATGAACGAGAAGCTAACCTTTCATACCTTATACCAAAAAGACGACAAATCCCACGCGTTAGTCATAAGAGGCTAAGCAAATTATATCCCAATAGACATTAAGGAAGAGCTGGAAAACAGCTATGAAATTACTTTGAAAATGGTCTGCAATATGAAAACCAAAGGCAGGCCCCATTCTTGGTGATAACATCACCAACATTCACCCTCGACTATCTTAACAAACATGTTAGGATAGTAGAAAACACCAATATTATTTGGGAGTTGAGGAAGGACCAAAAAAAAAACCGATTATATAATGCCATGTATGTCAGCAATGGGGTCATTCAGCTTCAAACTGTGGACGATCCCCTACCTGCATGAAGTGTACTGGACCACATAAAACGGCAGAATGTAAGAAGATTATCTCTGACCCAGCAAGTGTTGAAACTGTCAAGGCAGTCACCCGGCAAACTCTGACTCCTACACGGTGTACCTAAGGAAAAAAAGATACCTTGACGAAAGAAGAGCGAGATCTATTCAACACAAAAAGAAATTCGTCGAAGCCCCTAAACCGAAATTCATTTCCTGGGACGAACAGAAAAAAGACCACACTGAAATCACAAACCATAGGCTTGCTAAGATGAGCAACAAAGAAGACTTCCCAGCAATGAAAACTTAAATCAACACTAAGGGGTCAGAGAGAACACAGACTTTCTCTTACCAATCCACAAAACTCATTCAGACCACGCAAAGAGATGAGATGGACAAGATAATGCATCTTCACAACATCAACTTAGATGAGGTTATTAGAGTAACTGACTTGTACGACGAACTTATAAGGGCAAGTACCACACTTGATAAATTTCTGATTTATTACTATAACTTATCTCTCATCTGGCTTCCACCTCACATCGGTAATGAGGTAACGAAACTGCGGACCACCACTCGAACGCAACCGATCTAAAGTCCCACTTCAAAAACGTTATACACAAATCTTGGCGACATCTATGGCGTAATAGGTAGCACTTCATGATATCCATCCATCTACTTCTCCTCTCTCCCTTAACTTTTTAACTCGGAAAAAGGCTACTATAATCAGAAAAATCCGAATCAACCACAACAAATTCACACACGGATATTTGATGTCTTCAGGTCCTGTTTGCACTAGCTGTAGTGATATAGTGACCGTTAAGCACATATAAAACTGACTGCAAACAATGTTCCGCTACATATTAACAATTTCACCTAGCGCCTAACCTCAAGGAAATGCTCCGCTGCCTCACCAAGATCAAGAAAGTCTTACAGTTTCTGAAAGCTACTCATCTCTACCATAAAATCTAATTTGAAAATTGTAATAATTGTTATTCTACTTGTAAATATGTGTACCCAATCTTTTCTGTGCTGCAGAGGCACGTTAAGCTGAAATAAATAAAATTTGGAATAATAGGCACATGATCATAAATACAGTACCTACATACACAGAATCTCCAGTTGGGATTGCTCAGATTCAAGGTCTCACTAATATATGATTCGGAATGAAAGGAAAGAATGAAAGTGATACCAAGGTGTACAAAAAAAACAATGAGGGAAATGCGGGAGAATACGTAGAGAGAAAATATCGAGAGAACTAAAAATAAAAATACACGATTAGATCTATGAAACTTATACCACGAAGGTAGGACTATTGACTTAATGAATAAAATAAGGTATTTTCGTGGAAATATATTTTTATCTGTCCTTGGCGTCTGGTAGTTGAAAAAAATTCTAAATTTATGATTCTTCGAAAATAAACTTCAAAATAAATTATATATAT
>CAJUYG010002437.1:0-11782 GCA_910591675.1 Galerucella calmariensis | reverse complement strand
TTTGTTTAAAAATAATTCAGAAATATAATGCCATATTGCGAAAGTGTCGTGGATATATCTCCACCAGAGAATTGGTTTCAATTTTTGATAAAATTAATGAGAGGTAAGAGGTAATAGCAAGATCAAAATTCTGTTCATAAAAATCGTTATTGAATTGAAAATATGTCTTCGTTATAAATAATTTTAATAACTTCATTATTGTTGTTACGCTTAGCTTGGTCCGCTCTGATCAAATTCTAATTTTTTAAAAAAGCTATCAGATTTAAACTTTAACAAAAACTATTATTCAGTCAGTTTTGATTAGTTAGTCTCCTTACAAATGTACCAGTCCTAAAAACAAAATAGAATCAAATTGATATTAGAAATTAAAAAGATTGTGGTTTGATCTCCCAAAAAATTAACCAAACAAATATTGTGATTAGGAGGCACCCAGTATATTTTCCGACAGTTATACACCTATACTTCCGTTAAACCACTTTTCGACTTCTTCATTTTATCCACATTATTACTATTATTAATAAATCACGTCTAGAATCTAGAGTGAAAATTACTTCACATATTAATACTTATAAATTTACAAGGTGATTATTAGAGTATGAAGTGACCTTTAAAGTATTAATTATTATAAAACGACCTTAAGTCGTTAGGGAAAAATTTACAAAATCAGGATGTGTTCGTTCGACTTGGTTGCATTGAGAATGTTAAAAATTCTTTGGATTTACATTAATGACAAGAATGTCGTCCAATCCTTTGTTAAAATTAACTGATACGTTCACAGTATAACGCTTAAGTTAAGTATGAAGTTTGACATTTTTACTTGTCGCGCATTATATTTAGGGCTTTCGTGAGAATTTTCTTAAGTTTGACCAAAATTTTTTTTTCTGCAAAAAAAACTTCGAGCTGAAGTAAAGAAAAGACAACATACACTTCATACATACCACCTCATACATTTTCAAATGTATCTAGCACATTTTATTTTTCTCCGGACTTCAATTTGCATTTCATACCATCTAGATTTCACCTTATTTTTCAAAAATTTAATAGTTAACTATAAAAATATAAAAGTAATAGTTTATGAGGCTATTTTTATAATGGAAAATATTGTTTAAGCTTTCGATTTCCTTCATAAAATGCCTCGAATATTTGATATTTCTGCATAAAGTTTGACCAAAATTTACTTTTGTGCAAAAAAAACTTCGGAATGAAACATCCAAAAGACAAGAATAAACAGCGTGGTCACTATTTTCGAGAAAGACAGCCTGGATCACTATTCTCGTAATACGTTACGTTTTCAATGCGAGGCGACGCGTTTACCAACGGATTTTCGTATTCTTGTTGCCGTTGTCGCCTATCACAACTTGGCATCATCTCATTTTGCAATGTTTCCATGGGAACTTCCCAATTTATTTTTTACATCCGACGTTTCCGTTTTCTTTTCTTGTTGTCTTTCCAACATCGTACATATTATAAAAAATACCATTTGTATATCCTACCCTGTTGGTAGATTTGATGGATGTTCATCATATTCAAGAAAATATATACATCTCTCGAGCTCCTCACTTCTTCAATAGTTGTAGTATAAATGGCAGAACTTATTCACAACTGCAGGCTGATAGCTGGTTTATTGTCATACATTGGCTTTTGCCGATATCCAATTGGTAGCTGCAAAAAAATCTAAGTGATGTTAAGATCTAGAGGAGAAAAGCAGAGATCAGTATGGCAACAAGTTTGAACAAAATCTGTCAAATTATTTTCTAATTTATGGAACTCGCGAGTTATATTTGACTAGATTATTTTTTGATTCACAAGTTTTTACAATAAAAAAGATCAATAAAACTATCATAAATTGTCTCCATTTACTTATTAGAGTATTTTTCGAAGTAGTTTCTAAAATCTTTTTTGTTATTTCTGCGTCAGAGAAGGTACTAAACTGATTATTTGGTCAAAATCTGACATTTTGGTGGTTTTAACCAATAGCAATACATTATTCTATTCTATCATTCGGGATTATACTGATAATTCTGCTTCCTTATCGATAATACCTTGCTTACATATAAACGTCAAAATTTTACTTTGAATTTGTCATTATTGACAACTAAAAGTGCTTCGAAGTTTATTGAAAAATGGACACAAACCGATTCAGTGCCATTACCCAAGAGAATATTGAACATTTAATACATTCAAATACATTTTAAATTGTTGCAAAAAATAATCTTCCCAAATACAACTCGCTCTTCAAATTTTATCACATATTTTTTTATTTTCATCACTCAAATTTGTTTATTTGACGCAAAAACATTCAAACAAACCGAATTTAGATAAAATCCCTCGTCCTAACGGACTCGTGATTTTATTATCGGTTTGTTTTCATATTTTTGCCAAATAAACAGGTTTTCGTGGAAAATAAAAAATTATCGATAAAATTTGAAGCACTCTTGGTATTACCTTTGATAATTTTCACCCATTTCATATATTGCGTTGACACAATTATGTAATTATTTTGACAACTATCTGACACTTGCTAGACAAATAAAAGCCACAGTGATTATTCCCGAGAATAATCACAAGAGATTTATTCCCACCATAATAATTGGTTGAAACTTACCCTTGTGACAAAGAAGCATTTCATTGGATTTAAGAAACGTCAAAAAATAATCTATAAAATTAGCTATTAACTACAGGAAAGGTGGAGAAATGAAAATAGTTGAGAATTTTCAACCCTGCTTCCACAAGGTCTCGGAAGTTGCAAGCTTGAGTTTTCAATCGTGATTTTAGTTTCATTAACATATCCAAAAATTATAAATACCGGACCTTTTACAATATTGGGATATATTTTTGTACAAATTGAAACAGTCAAACTTTTTTGCAATGCTTTGTTCAAATCTAAAATAAATCATTAAAAGATAGTATTTTTCAACTTTGGAGCCCTTTGATTCAATGGAGGGAAAAATATATTATGCATATATTGACCATTGTAAAAGTTTGAAACAGGATTTACTTACATCCTTTTTATCAATAAATATGTAATTCAAGAATACTTGACCTAGTTTTATCCAAAATCTCAGTCGGAATTTCCAAGTGCGAAGAGAAATTTCACGTAAATTAATTTTAAAAATCTATAATTAGGGTAAAATCAATGAGTTTCATGTTCGAAGAATTTTATAGTATGACACATTTTGTAACATTGAGTAACTGTATTGAGATTCTTTATCTGTGACGGCGGCTATGTGATTGTATTTCAAATTTTACGTTTAAAATCGACCTTCTAAGAAGAATTTTTCTAAAAACACATAAAATGAATCAGTCTTAAAGAGCTGAAAGGATGAAAAACTACGAAGAAGAAAAAATACCATGCTGTCTTACTTTTATTTACTGGTTTTCTATTTACTGTTAAAAACACCAAATGTAAATATCAATTAAAACCGTTTTTGCGCGATCGATCTTTTTTGTTTATTTACAGCATCGATTGTCAGGACGGTAGGTTGTGTTAACTGGTTTCTAAGTCTAACACATCGGTAAGTGATTCAATTACCGTTCAGACGTCGGTAAGTAAATTACTTACCGACGTCTTAGCCATACATACATTTAAGTGGTCCTAAATAATATATTACTTCATTCATTACACAAAAGTAACAGAAACAATAAAAACATTTATATTTTTTTGATGAACAGAACCGAACAGAACAATATAAAAAGTAATACCTACCTAAATAGCATAAAAACAATTTCACCAATATGCAAATTATATTTTAAACTAATCGAGAAGTATAAATGTCACTTTTGACATTTCGTTCATTTCGAAAAAAATTAAATTATTTTGTTCGAAATTCGAATATTTCAATACGATCGCGCAAAAATGGTATAAGCATCTCGAACGTTGAGGTAATACCGGTCTGCAGCAAAATTGGAGGCTGTCGACCGGTAAACAACCTTTACCGTTCTTAATACTTAATATACTATTTGAAGCTTTTATTTCACACCGACGCGAAGTATGGACTTATAAAACTTATATTCTGGAAGATGTTGAATAAAATTAGCCAAGCAGTGTATAATAATCCTTCCAGTGCCAATTCAGGGCTATATGGCGGATGTGAGAAGAATTATCCTTTGTTGACCGCTCTTTTTTCTTATTTCAGTTGTTCATCAGAATCCTTAGTTTTTAATAATAATAGTTCACACTGTAGGGCAATAAGCTACTTCCCGGAGTCATTTAAGTCCGGGGAATTCTTACTTCCCGGACTGCTTTAAAAAACACAAGATTTGCATTTTTAAATGTATCTTTTGTAATCAGTTGTCATTCAGTATATCAAGGAATATAAAAAATTATCAATTTTCTCCCTCTGGATCATATTTTGAATGAAGTGAGTTATTTATCTTCAATTATTTTATAAAGATCAAATTTGGAGAGAAATTTAAGATGAATAAAAGTCAAAAAATTGTTTTATTTTCGTCTGATAACAAACCTTATAATGACCTTTTTGTCATGTCAGAAACTAGGTGAATTTGGTTGAAGATATTTTCAGTAGTAATACCCCTAGGGTCTTGACAATACAGAGATAATTTTGTCATAGAGAATGCTGAAAGCGTGTTGCTTGATAATAGCCCAAGGCCGCAGGCCGAGGGCTATTATCTTTGAGCAAGACGCTTGAAGCATTCTCTATGACAAAATTTTGAGTATTAATCAAGACTCGAGGAGTATTCGATAAGATAATTTTTTACTTTGTAGATAACCAAAAATTGATTGTCAATCTGACGTTTAATAATTTTCAATACAAACTTTATTAGTTTTAATCAAATATTATTCATTTTTAGTTAAAACTACAGTTGTGAAAAGTACAATTGGTAAATTAATTGAATCGTTACATGCAATATCAAATCTTCGCGACATTTTTAATCCAGTTGTCAGTTTGACGTTTAATTATTAATTAATAAAAAATAAACACCAAACTGAAAACACCACACGTAGGGTATTATCGCTGTAATCCTGAGGTGATTGGATGAATTTTGACACATGACTTAAAATTAAGTAATTTGATTGGCTACTATATTCAGTAGAAAATTATCAATATAAATGCGACAACTCTTTCAAATAGGTAAACTCCAGGATCTTATTTATCTTTAAAGAGAAAAAGGGTTATTCATATTCTAAATCCCTGTATATTAACCCATTATAGGAGCAATTCTGTAAGCAAATGTTAAATTTTAACACACAGTTAAAAATAAGACAATCTGCTAACCCATTTTTGCTAGTCTGTATGCATGAAAAGCTTTAAAGTATAAACGGAAAACTCTTCATTGGATACCATACATGTTGAAATTTGAATCATAATCTTGATTATGTATAGATTAAAACATCTCTAGTAGCGGAAACTTTGTCAAATATAACGGTGTACCGTTAATTTTTAACCACTTCTTATAGAATTGACCCTTATTTCTCCCTCCTTACATTACACTTCTGCCCTATCCCATGAAATAACTAAAAATTCCTTTCTTCTACCCTTATTTCGACACATCAGATTTTGGTTTTGTCTTTTACCAAAAACGTTGTTTTTATGTATCCAGTTTTTCGCTCACTTATTCTTATTCGATATTCTGATACTTCACATTGCTTTTGCTTTGCTTGTCTCTTAGTCCAAGTTACAGTATCGTTTTTTTTTCAAATTCCAAATCTCTTGCCATCGATATATCTACGTTAATATTAAATAATTGAAGTGTTATAATTCTTCCTAATTCTTTTTCACTCATACATTTTCAAATGTATCTTGCAAATTTTATTTTTCTCCGGGCTTCATTTGCATTTCATATCATCTACATTTATACCTACACAATTTATAATCATTCTGTTAAGATTAAATATTCGAAAAATTGTATACAAGGCAAATTCAAACGCGAATACATCAGTTTCACCTCATTTTTTAAATATTGAATAGTTAACTATAAAGTTCTCATTATGTGGCTATTTTTATAATAAAAAATATTGCTTTAGATTTCCTCCATAAAATGCCTCTTAAACACTCGAATATTTGATGTTTCTGCATAAAATCATAAATCGGCGTTATTTACAGTAGGTACATCAACAAACTCAGAGGAGAGCTATTAAATGTTACGTATACAAGCGCACCATCTGGCAACTATGTCTTTCAGAGATACACAAAGACAGTTACCAGAAGATAGTGACCGAACTACCTTGGCACACATTCAACTTTTATGAACCGTTCATTATGTGAGTATGACTCTTACGCGGTTATATAAGAGAAGTTTTCTATTATTTTCACTTTTTAAACGTGCCTCCAATGTTCACGTATACAGTGTGGTTCGCCGAGAATACCTACATATTATTACGATCCGTTTTTAAATTTTACACACGAAATAAATCAATTATAGAAATTTTTAGAATTCTACTTCTTAAGAAGTTCTTCTTTTCATAGACTTGAATGATTGATTCAATTATTGGGAATTTTCATAGTAGGAATTTAAGAGCAAATTTGCAAATTTGTTCTACAGGCCATGAAGGCATAGGACTACAATAGTTTTTAAACTTGTATTTGTTGTCATACCATTTTTTTTATATTCCAGTTTTTTTTTCAATTGATGGTTACCATTTTTTTAAGTTCTTTTTTCCCCATGCCCTCTTATTTGTTGCCATTCGACTTTGTGTTAGCTATCTGTTTCTGGGTATAGTTGAAATAATACCCTTCTTGGTGTGCGTCATCGATTGTTAATGTCTTTCTAACACATAACGTAGGAAGAAATGGAAAAAAGGCAGGTCTGTGATTAATCCTAATCAAAATATCACAATAATGAACCGTTTAAATGTATCACAAACGTTAACCCTAATCTTTGACTTACAAAAATTTGATTGGTTGATGTTTAGATTACGCTCAAGATCAACCTATCAATCGAGAGCTTAAAATACTATGAAGGCGTTACTTTCGTAGCGGCAATAAGTCTTACGTCTTTTTCTACTGTCACACTGACAGTTCTTGACAGTTTGTACTTTGTTGTTTACGGTCAATTATTATTTATGAAAAGTGAATATTAATCTTATTGTTTTATTTATATGAATAATACAAAAATATGCATGAATACACGGAAAAACATCAGTATTTTGAAAGCTCTCAAGTATTTTCAGTTAGAAAAAGAAGCTGGTATTTATTAATTGCATAGCCTTTCCGAATTTGGCTAAATACAATACTGATGATCTTATTTATAAAATTTAAGGTTAGCTATATGTCAAAATAGCATATAAAATAAATGATATGCCGAAAACCCGGATATACGTCACAATCGATGACGCACACCAAGAAGGGTATTATTTTAACTATATACTGCTTTTCTTTTCAATTTGCATTCTTTCTAGGTCTAGTTGGATACCCGCCTCTTACTTAATTTTCCACGTGCTCCAACTATATTAATCTTTGTGCCTTGAGAACTACCTACCTTTTGGGTTCCTAATATAGTTCCGTTAATTCTGGGTTTATACATCTTCTCCGCCCCTTCTCGGTTCCTGTTCCTCTATAAGTAGCTCAAGGATGTCTCTCTCGTCTTCTTCACAAAATGAACTAATTGGCTTTGTTAAAAAGCTGAACTTATTTGGTGAAATACAGGACAGTTATAGCTTTAAGCCACATTATTGGAGGACCGCGAGTTCAATCATGAAATAACCAGAAAACTCTTTTTTGAATGTACCAATGGAATAACTTTCTAGTTGTATACCTACGCAAAATTTGAAGGACATCTTGTATAAGCAGTTTCATACCCAATGAAACTTGGACTACGACTTATCGGATTCCTATATTTGCTCATTGATAACGCTGTTTTCAGACGACCTCTGCAATGTGGATTTCCAGCTAGTACGACTACTAGCTTCGAGCAAACCAGCCCACTTGTTAGCCATTCTTCCCGCAGGAGAAAATTCATTCAACACATTTACAATGTCTATAGCATGGAGACTAGATATTATGAAGAGCACAAACTTGTATAGGACAAAAAACTGTTCAGCGGTAAGCAGTAAATAGCAGATGTCCTGGGAGAAGCTAGAGGTTAAAAAGACAGAGTGAAGTACCTACGCCAACCTAGTTAACCTGACAAATTTCCGTCACATTGTTCGGTGTTTATTTAAAAAAAAATTTAAATAAATTAACAATGTATTTTGGGAAATTATACACCTCAGTCCCTTTTTTTTGACCAACAGTGAGTAAAATAATTTCAATCAAGTACCTAACTATTTCTTACTTCCATAATTTTCTGAATAAATTAACACGCTAACTTTTTTTGCTTCTATTAATTCGCAGACAGCGGTGAGAATAGAAAAATAGAAAATATCTTTGGGTATTGATTTGAAAGCGAATGATTATATTTGCCATCTTTATATAAAGGTTTTCATCTAATACCCTTGTCTCCATGGTCTATCTATAGCATAGAGGATGCAAAGAGAGCTATTAAACGTCTAGTGTTCTGTGGCACAAAGTCACCACTAGCGCTTACCTTGGTACAAGTATGAACTATCACGCGATTTTCGTATTTTTAAGCATTCAAGATACGCGTAATATTATACAATATTGGCAATTGAATGATGTTGCACTTCAATCTTTGTTTGCTAGTGTTTCAAGTCAAGACTTAAGGGGAATCTATCGGCAGCGATTTGACAAAATATCGAAGTATTTTTGCAAAGAATTTTGAGGTAATGGATGTATTGAAAATTAAGAAAAAATATATCATGTAGATTAATGTTGAACTTAGAGTTCTCATCGAATAAAAACTTTGAAATGCTAGCCAAATTTTGTTGAAAAAAATACGAATCATGAGGTAATTACACATATTAAGCAAAGTTTGAGCCCTTGTAAAGAATTAAATATGGATTAAATGGAAAAACTAATTGATAAGAAGTCTAATTTGAAGCTTTATGAATACTATATAAAAATCTCAGAATCCTCAAATTACTTATGACCGTACAATTCCTTATTGAAATTCGGTTGCTACCACTAAAATATCGGATAAAAATCCATCTCTCGCTTTTCTATCCTTCTATGACTGACATTGTCTCTCTGCTTCGGTAGTCGCGTGCCGTTCCATTGTTGATACAACGCTCGCCGGTCTCGGCGGTCTCCCAGTTCAGTACTGACGACTGTACGTGAACCAAAATCCGCTTGGACCGCTTGGACCGCTTGGCTACCTACATGCTGCGGAGCTTTCATATTTCTAATAAAATTTTCGTTATGTGAACTTAAACGTGAGGACGTAGGGAAACAAAAAAATATACAGAGCATAATTGTGCATGGTCGAATTTGGTAGATGCCCCTTAAGACATTTAGAAATAACATTATTGTGCTAAATCATTCAGCTGCAAATATTGTATTGGAGGCCATCCATAAAGTACGTCACACGTTAATGGGGAGGGAGGGTATCACCGAAGTGTGACAAGGGGCATGGGGGGTCAATAGTTCTGTGACGTCACATGTTGAAATTTAAAATACGAAAACGCAAAGTTTGGATGTGAACTAAAAACTTGAAAAATTAACGAACTTGATCTATAATATTTATTAATAATTTAGCATTCTCGCTATGAGATTATCTCTCATGCACTCGATAATTGAGTTTTTTCATCTTTAATTGATATAATTGTTTATTGTTTTCTAGCTGGTCGTTTGTTTTTCCGGTTTTATAAAATTTTGGACTTTATGTTGATCTTATTAGATTATTATGTAATAAAAATAAGTGAAAAATGAAAATATGTAGCTGTTTTCTCTCGATTATTTTTAAATACATGCATAAATTCAAAAAAATTGTGACGTCACATCAGGAGGGGGGGGGTATAAAAATGTGACAACCTGTGACAAGAACAGGGGGAGTGGTTCAAAAGTCCTAAGATTCGTGTGACGTACTTTATGGATGGCCCCTTAGGTGTATAATAGTATTATAAGGAATATTGGTGGGAGAATAAAACTACCAGTGACAAAATATTATTAATTTTGCATCTTTAATAGAATAAAATTTCCATAATAACATACAAAAACAGTCAAATGAAAATAATAAATGAAATAAATCAAATACAAAAAAACAAATAATCAAATAAATCATGGTTTTAGTCTTCAGTTTAAACCAACCAGGTTTCAACGAAAAAAAATACTCATTTCTATAAAAGTGAACAGTCTTAAAGATTTGAGAATAAATAAAACAATAACAAATTCCAACTATTGAGTATCAATATATTTTAATTGAATAGGTACAGTAATACTTTTGTGAAAACACTGAAATATTGGAAGTCAGACACTTTTCAAATTAATATTAAACCCACTCGACTAGCCAAAAACTACTTAATGCTGACACATAAAGATAATGTCCAGCATACGTAAAGATACGGGTACTTCCGATATAAACCACATCGAGTACTTACAGGAAGAACCACCACAAATTGTTAAAAGTTTATGATATAATGTTAATAATCTCACCTGAATTAGTGTTCTGTGTGCGACGCTAATTTTATTTTAAAATATAAAAAATTTTATCTATAAAACAACAGATAGGATTATGTTGCTTTTACTTCCTCAGAGAAAATTTATCCTATCGATGCCTCGATATTATGTTAAACAAAAATATTATGTTAATAGTTATTCTGAACAATAGTATTAATAGGAAATCAGTTATTTTTGAAATTAATATTCTCAGGATTTAAGGTACCTGAAAAAATCAACTTCTGGATTATATAGATGGCCTTCCATTTACGACGCTTCAAGAAGCGGACTTTGATGTTGGAGACGTCGAAATAAATGTCCTTGAAGGTGACAGCTAACTCTGAAAAACATAATAAACTAAACTAGAATCACACTGAAGAAGAGTCATAAAGTTGTGCTTCATCACATGTAATATATACAGGTATTTTTCTTTTATTAACTTTTTCAGTTGACAATATCTACATGGAGTCAATAATTTTAGGCAGAAGTTTGTATTCAACTTTAAGTGTGTTTATGTATGGGGCAGACGAAGCCATGTGAAAACCACAGAGCACAACCTTTACCAGTGCGACTGTCTGGATAACGTATGGGGGCGCTATTCTTGACTGTTCGTACTTGTCAAGGTCGTGGCAATCTAATTATTTTTCGAATATCATTTGCATTTGGTATTTTTGACCATTTGTACGACCAACGATCATGCGTGTTTTACAACGGAATTTATTGGTTATATTTACTTATCAATTTTTTTACAGAATGAATGTCTTGCCACATATCGCAAATTTAGAAAATCTTGAAATAATCGTTCCAATCCTATTGTCCCTTATGATATTTTGACGAAATGGATGACTTGCCACATATTGCAAATTTGGAAAACCTTAAAACTGTACCAATAATTATTCAATACATAATCGTTTCAATTCTATTGTTCCTTTTGATATTTTGAGTGAATATTGAATTGTGCAAACTTTTCGAATTTCTTAAGAATTGTCACCTCTTGCCAAAGCCCTTGTGGATCTTTTTGGGTGGACCTATTTGAAAATTTTCCTGAAACTAGGGTTGGATGTTTTCCATGAATTCCAATAATATTTGTTTTTTTTTTCTATGAACGCATTACTGGTTCTTTAATTTTTAATAAGGAGATTTATCCCAGATGAATCAATCTTATCAAAATAATGGAAACTTAACCTGAAAAACTGAATAGATGAGGCTTTTATTTGATGTAGATCCATAGTAAATTATGAAATCAAACAATTTTATTTTGTTAAATCTACATTATAATCAAACTTAAAGTGACGCGTTTCGCTAACACAGTAGCTTTTTCAAACGAA
>CAJUYG010002436.1:0-32259 GCA_910591675.1 Galerucella calmariensis | reverse complement strand
CACTATAATTTTAAATAGTCCGTTTTTTATCACTTTCTTTCACTCACCTTCAATTTTATCATTAAAGTAGTAAATGTTTCCAACAAATACTGCAATTCTATACATTACAAATAAAGTGCTATGTACAATTCTTTTCAGTAAATAATTCAATATTTCCTAAAGTTTTTTTTAAAATAAGAGTTTACTAAGTGTGCTTCACTGAAAATACGTTAATCGTTTGATAAGTAGCAAAACAAGGGCCCATTGGCAAATGTGGCAAAAAAACCAGGCATGAAAGTTGCAAAAGGAGCCATGGCTAAAAAGCGGAGCTGGAGAATTGGCATTGACATGACCCATGCCTGCGCCTACATCAATAAGCAGTTCTATTGCTGCTTATTGTCCAAATTCACATTGAGGTTTGGGAGAATTTCTTTTTATTTAACATCTATAACTAGTTCATTTGAATGAGCAGTGGAATTCAAAAACGTTTATACTGATCAGTTAAACTGTCCACTCAACACGGTCACAGTGTAACATTATAAAGTAGTACAGTTTTTAATACAAAACAACGTTTTTCCCAGTGTATACGAACCCAGCGAATGATCAATAATACTACAGAATTAGATGATGGATAGATTCAGAGGAACCAAATTATATATTTCTTTTTTAAACAACTTTTCAAGCTCGTTGCGAAAGAAACCTTTCCAGGGTAAATTTGACTGATACTCATCAACACATTTGGTAGGTACCTGAACTATCCAGAATACTACAACAGTTAAAGAGGAATTCTTTGATTTCCTTGGATTCACGGAGTGTGATTTTTTAATCAGGTTGACCACCGGAAATCACTTAAAGTTTTCACTTCAATTACAATACTGCTCTCATTCATTGCAATATCTGAGTGACCACCTGAATCAATAGAACCTTTTAGTTCGCGAAACAGCTACATATAATTAAAAACATTGTGTCGAGCATGATAATAAACTAATTCTTGGATTTGGAATGTGCTTGATGGACCAGTGTAGACGACTTTGGTCGTGGACAAAATTCATAACAGAAAACGAATGTAAAATGTACGCCGTAGGAACCTGAGGGAAAAACGAGGTTTTCGTTATTTCTGGCGAAAGTTGACCTCGAATCAAAAAATGTTGTATACCAATAATGTGGGTATTAAAAAGATGAGAAATTTTGTATTTTCCACTCTTCAGTTGACCTCATCGATTATAAGAAAAATCTAAAGAACCGTGTTTTCCGTTTTTAGTTTCTTTCTCGCGCAGAATTCTTTTTCGTGTGAAATTCATAAATAAGCTATAATTTTCTTGAAAAAAAAAATCAATTTTCCAAGGTAATACCAACAAAAAGCCGGAACATCACCCATAACTTCAACCAAAAAAATAAATGTAAAAATTCCCGATATTCGAAATTTATAGTATGGGGTTTTTTCCGTTGAAGCGTTTACTTCGAGATGTATAAATACAATTAAAAACTGGAAATACGGTTACTTCGAGTTTCCTCAGAATATTTAGGGTGATGTGGGAAATTATATAGGTACCTATACAAAAGTTTCAGATATTTTTAATACCTACAACATTGCCTCACAATATTTTTCGATGGGAGGCTCCTTCCTCATGGTTAGTTCTGTTATTGATTTTGTCCCTATTTCATTCCATTTCAGGTTATCTGCACTGGTCTACACTTAGTGTGACTTCATCATCCAAGTAATATTGAATTCCAAATAGGATGCTGGAATATAATTATTCTTGACTTTCAAAAAATTGATCCGAACGACGATAACAATAAGAGATTGTACAAAAACTTGATGCTGGATCACTGGGATAAATTCAAAGTTTCAAAAGTTCCCTATCGTTTTCAAAAAGTACAAGGTTCAGGAATAAATAATTATGTAACCTAAAACTGCAAAATTTGGTTGATCCAATCCCTAAATTCACTTATTCTGGTATAGACACCTGGTTGATTTGGTTCTGCACATCCAATACCCCACGAAATAACTCCAGCTAGTAGAAACCGATTGTCCTTCCTTTGAATGACCATTGGACCTCCTGAATCTCCTTCACAGGAATCGAAGCCGCCCCGTTTCCAGCCAGCACAAATGAAAATATGGGGTATAAGTTCGATGTAGCCGGCAGCTCTGTACATTGATTCACAAACTGTATTGTTGATCACCGGTACTGATACTTCTTGAAGAATACTCGGTAGAGGACCATCTAAAGAACAAAAAGATCAATTTAATTTTTTCAAATCATGACATTTCTTAAATTGAGTGAGGCGATGATTTTCCACTAGACTCTGATACATTTTGTATATTTGAAAACAAGTTGTTATTTTGCGGATATTCGTGTTCTAAGCTCCAAAAAAAAACGAAAAATATTCTTCCACCACACAGATACTCTATCCACCAAAAAGTGACGATGGCTTGAATTTTCTGGAAGAGCACTTCTTGGTAGGTGATGATCGCGTTCAGACGGTCTCAGCGATTCAGCTGCTGACTTATCGCTTGGTACAAGCAGGATGCTGATCATCTCCTTTTAACCTCAAAAAATAAAGGGCATTGGAATTATTCACGTTCTGTTTACTATGGATACGTCGTACTTTTTTTGATGATACATTATATCGATGAAAATGTACTGAGAATAGTATGAAGTGGTGGGTACTAATTAATAAAAAGACAGTAAAATTTTTGCAGGATGGCTAAAATACTCAAAAGGTATAGCTTGAGTGTTCATTAAATATTCTCGGATAATAATTGATATAATACCAAAGGATGTACATGGAAGTGACTAGCAACTAAACTAGACATTTTGTTCTCGATGTCCTACAAAGTATCCCATAATCGCCAAATGATGTATTGTATTTTCACTCATGTTGTTCCATAGAACCGAGACCCGTAGACTGGAATGTTAAATAAAAATTGTATTTTTGTGCCAGTAATTTTGGAAAGAGATATCTGTTTGCCAGTGGTGACGAAAAATCACACACCGCAATGTTGCCAGTCAGGATCTATGAATTAGTCTTTACGGCTCACACTTATTAGTTGTTTGTGAACAACGTATCGGATTCACATGCATTTTATAAATGAATGATGAGTTCATCAGTCTGAAGACTTTAGTATTGAAAAATCATTCGTTACTTACCTTCATACAACCTTCCCCATCCCGTTACAAAGGCCGTTTTTCCAACGAAGCTCTCATCCGTTTGAGGGACACAAACTGGTAGAATATTCGGTTGGAAGGTCACCGGCTCGTAAAATCGCAGAAGAGCTAAGTCATACTCGAATGTTCGAGGATCAAATTGAGGATGAGAAGCGACGATTTGGACTCTTCGCTCTTGATGTAGATAGGGCTCTGATTCTGTAGAAAGATCATGTTCGCCTAAACGAAGTAGAAGATCACTCGGAGCAACGCTGAAAAAAATATGTTGAGTGAACTGTGGGTCTCTCAAAAGTATGTTTCAAAGCAAGATGTAGATAAAATAGTTCATTGATATCACAGACTGTGCTGGAATCGTAGGCTGGTTAACAGGTGGAAAATAATTTATCAGTACTTTCAAGAGTTGCTTCATTCAGCTATCAACCAACCCAACAACGGATTCCTGCAAACTGCGGAGATCCGATATAAGGAGGGCGGAGTCGGCGGGGTCGTCAGAGCAGTAGTTTGCTCGTGAAAACCTGCCTTATATGAACAGTATCTAGTGGAAGGTGCTCGATAAGGTACCTATATTTACTAGATATGTAGTCATGCCTCAAACAGCTGGCCAAGTGGAAAAAGACCAAAATAAAATACCCATCAAGTCAAGGTGCAGCAGCATATGCCAAGGATTGCATGGTTAAGGAGAAGATTGATCGCTAATATGTGGTCTCTGGATACCTGGGAACAACCAGTTCAAATACCTCCACTTCTGCATGCGAGGCTCTGCAGGAGAGTACCTTATACCTCCCTAGGTAGTCGTGGATCCATGGTTACAAAAAAAAAGAGGAAAAAAAGGAGAAAATAGACTGAAACTGCACTGCAAGAGTCTCAACATGGATCCTAATGGGACATTATTGCCTGAATGGGCACCTGAAAAGCTCAAAGAAGTGTAAGAAGAATGTGGATTCTCAGGTATGGAAGGAGAAACCTCCATTTACCTACTGGACTCCGGAAAATAGGTTTGAAGAAGCAACTAGTGTCTATGTATTTTCTCATAAACTAAGTAGAAGTAAGGTGGAATAATAGATATTTCAGGTCTCAGTAAATGCCACCCAATATACATACACAAACCTATATACATTCTTCCATTTCGATATTATTTTGTGTAACTCCTTGATAGATTGGCTCATGCTGTAACAAATTTACCTTTTTCCTACAACCACTATGCTCTTCTGCACAAAATTAAATACGCAAAGCAGGCCTTTTCTTGATTCTTTTGATAACCGTTGGAAAAGTAATGCAAAAAGTACACGCTATGGCACTTTCGATTTGGCAAATAATAATGTTCAGTACAGCCATTCCGTTAGTGGAATAGAGGACGCTATAGAATAACAGAGAGACCATGTCTAGAAAAGTGGGCGTCTCGTGGAGAGAGTATGTTGTTCTCTGTTGGACATATACAACTACATTTATGGTGCTTACTGCTGCTCCTATATGAGATTCGAAATATGGAAGATAAATATTTACCGGATCTGTATGAAGAGTGGAATTTCAAGTTGTACCATCAGTTGAAAATTTCAGAATAAAGTTCTTGTAGATTATGAATGATAATATCGACCATGAGACAGCTTCCCATATTACACCCCAACCTTATTAATTCGTGGCCTAATAAATATATAATCAATTTTAACATATCGCATCGTCGGACCTTCACTGAGGTTTTGTGAAGGTTTATAAAGAAGAACACATACGCCTGGAATCATTTGGATCTGTCATCGTGAAGTCTTGGAATGTCGTAATCTGATAGTGGGCCAATATTTGATAGTAATTGTGAAAGTTGAAGTTGTTAAAATGAAGGAAGCTCAAGGGAGCGGAAGGAGTAACAATCTTGTGTCCGATATGTCAAATAACTTCTTAATAAATCGGAAGCATTTTTCTTTAAACCGATATTCTCAAAGTCTTCAAAAAGCTGACTATGACTAGAAGTATCGAACGCATTTTAGCTGAATAAAGGATGACACGTGAAGGAGGTTCACATTTTTCCAAATCTTTTTTATACTTTCTCAATAGGAGTTTCCGGCATCTATATACAGGGTGAAAATTTTCCAAATTATAAAACTAACTAAGACCAATACCAATCATGATTTTCCACTTTCAATGAGTGAGTCAACATGAGACAAATTAAATTCACCATTCAAAGGTTATGACCAAACGATATTTCACTCAAAATTTAACCCTGTGCATTAGTGAACAGTATGACCTGTAACTTTTGAACGATCGTTTGACATTCCCGATAAAAATTTGTGAACGTAGTACCTCATCACTTGCCCTCATTTATTCTAATATAAAAATATATTGTCTTATAGTTTCGTGATATTGTTCAATTTTATAGAAAAATATTGTTGATAGTTTGAGAAACATATGTATTCGTTGAATATTTAGCTTCTATCACTCTATGTGTTGCGATAGGTAGTACAGCAATAACGTGTCTATTTTATAGCGATGCCATTTTCTGAATCTTAGCAATTGTATCGTACAAGCTCACAACGACCTCAATAATGCAGATAGGTCACGAAAATTGGGTCACTAGGTGGTCTGGTGCAATCAATACAACCGTCGGGATTTGTTCAGGAAGCTTTTGTTGTGTTTGTTTTGCACTGTTGATTTTGAATTTTTGTTTCCATTGGAACGTATTTTATCCGTTATACGTACATTTATTTGGAATGCTACATTATTCTCAACTGGCTGTACAGAGTGACCAAATAAAAGGTGTTAATATTCTAGACACGCACTGAGACGATGAATGAACTTCTGCTTCTAATTTTATGGATACATTTTTTTAAGGCAAGCATCCCTTAAACCAACCAATCGAAATGAAATCACTCGTCCAAGGTACTCGTCCTGCATACTCGTGATTTTATCAATCGGTTTGATTTCGTATTTTTTTACAAATGAAGAAGTTTTCGCGGAAGACACAAAATTTATCGATAAAATTTGAAATTCAAATCACCTATGCTATATCGTTGTATTTGACTCTTAAAATGCTTGAAAAACATCAGAGACATAGTTTAGGCCCTAAATTGAGGAAGGATCATTGCGTTAGTCATGACTTTTATTGGAGATGGAAGTCAACTAAGTTACCTCGTTGTTTTTACCATTCAAAATGCTGAATTTCTTTTGAGAAATAAAATTCCGTATTTGAGAAAAAAGTTGTTGAGGACACGAAACATCGTAAAAGGAAGGAAGCTATAATAAACTGGCTTATGTCGAAGCAAATAAAACTTTCTCTTGGCATTTTTTGATAGTTTCAAAAATAAACGAGTTACAGCCAATATAACTTGTGAAAAATATGATAAAGACTACAATGAAGCAGTTTAGCTGAATCACTATTATTATTCTCATCTGTAGCCTAGAATACGTTATTCTTGGATATTAAAATTCCGCGAGGGTAAAAGATTCATTCTTACTTCCAACCCTTTTTTGGTGACAATTTTTCAAAAAGGAAGTGCGGTCTTGAAATATATTGTTTATTATTCTTTATTGTTGTTGTCGTTGTTTCGAGATTTACGGCAAACATTTCAAAAAGTGAATTAGCTGATTGACAAATTTCGATACAACAACCTCGAAAGCTGATAAATAATACGTTCGGTTATCTATAATTTGAAGCAAAAAAAACGCTAGTGTCATTGGAGTAGATGTCTATTTACTTGCTAAGACTTGTTCATCCTGTCTTCCAGCATTAGTTAACATTGACCGATCTGATCGGGAGCGTTGTTTGTCTACCTGGGCAACTTTTCATATATTGATATATTGATACAATTCGAAAATAACACTGATATGTTTTTTTTTTTGAAAAAATCGAATCTGCTTCAATCTCGACAATTGGAGAAGTAACTAATTTTTATCTTCATCATATCAATTATTCTTTTTGCTCATTATTTTGTGAAATTAAACCACAACCCCAAAACTGATTTGGACTAACTTTAAAACTAAAATAATTACCAAACGCATTTCATTAACAACAATTACAAAATAAGCAAAAAAGTGCTATTCTTGATAAGATCGTTTCTGGAGCGTGCACTTCATTGAATTTCATTCCTGGTAGACAAGCACTATGTTGTTATACCAAATTTATTTTGTTTCACATTTCATCAGGGATGTTATCTACATTGAATGAATCTTTGGAAAATTGACAACATATTTTTGGTAGTCTTAAAATTCAAAATATCATTGATTTTCTAGTTGTCGAATTTTTTTGTTAGTGGCAGATAGGGAGCAGAGCTTAGGAAAACCTGTTCTTGATAACGGTAGATGAAACGATACCGGAACGTTGAACTGAGATATGTAAGAAATATTTTGGTTTGATTACCGATTATCAAAACAAGTTATTTTTATTAACGTTTGCAATGAATTTGAAACAATATTCGCAATAAAGGATGTGAAGCCATTTGAATAAATCTCAAGTTCCCACTTCCTTATTGAAGAATTGTTTGTTACTATCACTTGAGGATAAGAATAACATTTTTTTTGTTGCAGGGTGTCAATTTATTATATAAATCTAACGTAATTCAATCTCATTCAGTTTACCACACTGTATAATGGAAACAAATACTGAAAACCGTGGCTTTTTATTTTCATAGCATCAATCAATTATTTTCTAATAAATAATAATAGTAAAAATAATTCATACTTATCGACACAATGGGCTGCAGTTATTGCCCAGTTCTCGTTCAACAAAGCAGCACCACATTTATGAAGGTAGGTAGATGTTCTCCATTGTCGTAGGGATATCTGCCACGGCCATCTTCCGAATGAAGATTTTTCTCCACCTACTATTCTAGCTTCAGGATACATCCGCCTTCCGCAAACTATTGGAAAAATAATATTAGCATTTCAATTGAAAAGTACAATAATTCACTTATATTTGGGATAAAAATGATGAATAATACAACTCCATTTCTCCTCCATGGCTTATACCACTTCCAAAAATCTATTTATTAATCTACGAAAAAATTGAAACCAATCCAAAAATTATAATTAACGGACTTCACAATACTGTTACACTTCATCCTTATCACTTTCATATTAACACAGACGCTTCAAAGACAGACTTGTGAGTTGTTATTATTATTATTATTATTATTACATGATAAGGGCAGAGGATCAAGTCCTATTTTACCCATAGTAATTTACAGAATATAAATCAAACAATAACTGACACTACACTAAGCCTAAAAAACTACAGATCGAAAATATAGGAGTCTATTCGATTTTTGAAACTATTAACATTTTCCGAGCTAATTATTTGCTGAGGAAGGCTATTCCAAATATCGAAAATTCTGTGACTTAAAAAGTTTTGCCTATAACGAATTCTAAAAGGCTCTTTCTTCAGTTTTAAGGAGTGCCCACGAAGACGGTCGTCTGAATTCACGGGGCAAACTGCTTGAAGGTCGCCGAAGTTGAATTTCAAAATTCGGAAGGAAAGAATGAGGTCACCTCAGAGACCTCTTTCTTCAAATGTTGTAAGATTTGCCATGGTTAATCTCTCTTCGTACGTAGGTCTAACACGGCCAAAAGACAATCTGGTTGCGCGTCTTTGCACTCTTTCTAGCATTTCACGATCTCGAGCTAAATCTGGATACCACGCAGGCTCGGCGTATTCAAGTATGGGTCGGACATAGGTCTTGTAAAGTTTGCAATATGTTTCGAAAGAAGCTTTAGAGAAAGTTTTTTGTATTAGGAACAATTTAGAGTTCGCGCGTTTACAGATATGAGAAATATGTTCACTCCACGTAAGTTTCGAGTTTACTAATAAACCAAGGTCGGTTTGTGATAATACCGTGTTTAATGTTTGTCCAATGATGGAATAAGAATTTTGCGGGTTATTGTTTCCGATGTGTAACACGACACACTTATCAGTGTTCAGAGGCATCAACCAATCGGAACACCATTCTTGTAGTTTATCAATATCATTCTGCAAACTTAAATAACTGATGTTGGGATTTCCGCAAAGTTTCATGTCGTCAGCATAAGCCGAGATTGAGCTTGACAGACAGTATCGAAGATCACTGGAATATGCGATGGAAAGTAGGGGCCCAAGAACGGAACCTTGTGGGATACCGCTAGTTACGGGTCTTTTCTAGGAGAATTCTTGTCCAACTCTGACTTTGAAGAACCGGTGTGTTAGGAAGTCTGGAAACCATTTGTTGAGAGTACCTCTTATGCCAATATGATCGAGCTTTTGCAGAAGTCTACATTTTGGCACTCTGTCAAAGGCTTTCGAAAAGTCAAGGTAACTTATGTCTAAAGGATGTCTGTCATCGAGTTCTTTAGACCAATCGTTGGTACAGTGTAGTAAATTGGTTAAAGTGGATCGACCCTTCATGAAACCATGTTGGAAGGTCGGGATTACATTTTCCCGCAACAATTTGGTCGGCAACAATGGATTCCATTACTTTGGAGATAATGGTTGAAAGGCTTATCGGACGGTAATTGTTTGGATCCAATTTGTTGCCTTTTTCAAATACTGGGGTGACTGATGCTAATTTCCGGGTTGGCGGAATACAGCCTTCCGAAAACGAGGAGTTCATTATTATGGACAGCGGATATGATAGTGTGTGAGCACAATTTTTAAGGAATAATGCAGGCAATCCATCTAGACCTGGGTAGGAATCGGTTTTAAGATGTAACAGGCGTTCCAGAATTTGGTTTTGGGGAAAGGTGATATTGTGAAGTGGTGCTTCGATACGAGGTCCTAACAAGGCTGGTAGTGCATCATCGGGTGGTTCGTTTGTAAAAACATTAGCGAAAGACAAAGCAATAATTTCAGCTGTTTCGTAATCAGAGCAGATGCTTCCATCTTCTTGTTGTAAAGATGGGGTGGCAACTTTTGAGGAAAGCGATGTGCGAATGTATTTATAAAACTTTTTGCTGCTACCACTGTTGATAATGTTTTTTTCATAGCTTTGTCGATTAGAGAACCTTCTATGTGTTAGGAAGTCAAAGAGGTTGGAAGATTGTTTATATTTCCCCCACAAGTTCCGCTTGTGTTTCAGCATCTGTAGAAGCTCCCAGTTAATCCATGGTTTTAGTTTGTTACGGTATGCTTTTCGTTCGGTAATATTCTCCTCGAGACATTGAGTTGCGATAGAGTGAAATTTGTTCCATATTGATGTACAATTGCTTGAGTCACATAATACTTCATTCCACTCGATTTGAGACAGGTAATGATTGGCTTTGGCATAATCTGTTGACTTAAATATCGAATATTTAAGTTCTTCTCCGGGAAGGGGTATGTTGATTTGAATTTTTGCAGTTAAGACAGCATGATCGGATTTTCCTACGGGAGAACATACTTCCAGAGATGATATTAACTGCTCATCATTTGTAAATACGAGGTCAAGAGTCGATAAGAACGTTATTGATTCGAAAGTTGGATCTTCACTTATTCCCACCAGCATGTGCTTAAAATTAAAACTTCCACCAGAATCGAATCGAATCGTTTTATGCAATATACATATAGGAAGCTGCGTTCCATGAACACTGAAGTAGAAGTAATTTTTTGGTAATTACTGATTTCTTCAACTGGTTACATACAATATCTAAGCTAAACAGTCATTATTCAATAGGCATAAGCTTAATTCAACAAAATGTTGTTTCTTCAAACAATAAGGAATTGAAAGGAGAGATTCACGTTTTCAAAATACAATTCAAACTTCGCTGCATAACGTTAGAATAGTAGAGTTAGTTTAAAACCCCATGGGTGCCACGTCACAGATGTGCAAATGAGCAAAATTTGTACAACGCGGCAAAGCCGCATGTATAGCAGTGAAGTTGAAAACATCGTCATTTGAAGTTGAGTTGTTGACAACTAAATAAGATGAATTGAACTCTCCGTGCTCACCTATTACAAACCCACTAATATAATTCCTTTTACATAGTGCCTTGTTTCCCTTAGTTCCTGCTCAGGTGAAGGTTTGTCACTAAGTTGATCAAAAGAGGTTCGAGGTCAATAAGATATAGTTGACATTCCGTTTAGATAGCCAGTACTGCTTCATGGAACGTAAGAGTTCCCTCTCAGATTATTTACACTTTTATAAATAGCCTAACCGAAGATACTTAGTGACATTCATAACATATTAACTATAAAATTATTTTATGTTGATCCATAAAAGAGGTATTTTAAAGGGATGTGCAGCTTTGTACTTTATTAGACTTTTTTATATCAAGCAGCAAAGAAGTAGCCTTACTTCAAAGACTCGAACCGGTAAATTGCATTCTTATATCATTTAAAAATGTAGCCGTAGCCATCAGTGTCGGATTGAGGACCTTTTGAATATTGACTGAAAATTTCCTGTTTCTCATGGCGTGAGTTGTATTAAAATAAGTTTTGAATAAACTGTGTTGAATGGAAATACACAAAACAAATAAGGAGGAAGCACCAATAAGATTGAATAACTCTTATAGGGAAATGTAATACTTTATTGACTCGACCGAATAACAAGAAGTAACGTTTCCCCGACCAAAATATGGATTTTTGCACACCAGGGTGACCGAGCACCAAAATGATTTCGCAAGGGGCTTTGATGTGATTGGACTAAGGTGCGAGGCTTATAGATGCTTTTTCTACCGTAGTGTATATACAATATCTTCCACTCCAAGCCTTGATGATGATATGATGATTATATTACTTTTCAAAAGATCTTTAATGGGAAAACTTATTGAACTCATTCATTGTTGTATTTACAAGTTAAATACACAGCAAAAAAGTAGCATTATTTATTAAGTTTATAATCGCAAATATTTAGTGCAACGAATCAACGAAACCAATTATACGACCACATCCAAAAATTTCACAAAACTTTGAACACGTGCGCAATTGAAGAAAAAACAAATTACAATGCTAGTGCGTTCACAACACAATACCTTGAGTTTGAAAGTTATACTCGGATACAAAGAAGTGAGCATTCATAGAACATTCAATATACTACTCATACCACAGCGCTCACAAACGCAGCACAAGAAGCATTCACCCCGTCATCTAACTAACACGAACACTGTCTGTCTTCGATCTTTAACTAATCCATAGATTATGAACGCACTCTTTATATCATCGGACATTTTTGGTTCAGCGCCTATTTTGAACTAATGGCATTTTTATTCGAATAATTAAATTTTGATAGGTTATTTTTAGCAGCAAATATGCTAAAGATAATCTCCTGGGTATACAAAATTATGTTGCACAAGTTTTTGTTGAACTACTATCGCTGGATTCCTCAAAATACTCGAACTTGTCTAATATTGACCTAGGTTAACAGTAGAAAGAATAATCAGCCACTAATGGAGATATAGAACTTCTCAGCTGGCTATAAGGGGCAATAATTGTCAAATTCACAGCTAGTAGTGAGGAAAGTGCCAATATTATGCATGCATATAGTGTATTGATAGATGGTGGTTGTCGGGAGCATGTTACTGTTGAAGTCACAGTGCAACAAGTTTAAGAAGTCTGACTTATCAAACTTACCTTATATTTGTGATAAAAATTAATTATTAATTATTATTAATTAATTAATTAAA
This sequence comes from Galerucella calmariensis, assembly GCA_910591675.1. NCBI lineage: Eukaryota > Metazoa > Arthropoda > Insecta > Coleoptera > Chrysomelidae > Galerucella > Galerucella calmariensis. The sequence continues at coordinate 19,558 of CAJUYG010002436.1, read as the reverse complement.
AATAATGTTCTTACCATCTGTAAAATCTGACATATTCACAGGCTTATAAGAAGATTCTGTTGTTAAAGTATTGGACATTGTAGAATTTTCCAGCATTGTTCCGTTACTAGTAACGATCCCTTCATCTCCATTACTTATTGGAGGAGACGCAGTTGTTGATGCCATGCCGGTCACACTTTCTGTAGGTTTATCAAATGGTGTGGGTAGAGTTATTGGAGATACTGGTGGTTCCATAGTTGATGCGGAAGATTCTGAAGAATTTTGTATTGAAGCAGCGTCCAAAGATGTGTCATTTGGGTTTGTTTCATTGGATAAAACGTTTGGTAGCAGGACCCAGCCATCTGGAGTGGTTATAGGAACCCAGTCTGTGAAGTGAAATAGTAGAATGAACTGATCATATTATCTCATATTAAATGGATTGTACTGTATTTTATGTACAGCCCCAGAATTTTTTTGACGTGTATTTTACTTTTTGATTAGTGGAAAACGTTATATTGTCTATCGATTTTCATACTGCTATGGCAGGTTTCACACAGTGTTAGGGTGGATGATAAAAACTGTCATGCATACCACATACTCAGACCGCGAATCTGATGTATTTGATTGTCTAGGTACCAGTTTATTAGGTGTACCTCAATTTTTGTGGAGAAACATTGTCTTGATGACAATAAATATATTGAAACTGGGAACTTCATGCCAAATATAAAATAATGTCTGCCAATGTGAAAAAAAAACATAAAAGCACATAATTCGGTGAAGCTACAAGATTAATCGATAGACCAATAATATCTGTTTCTCATCAGTTTCTCACCAAAGAGTAATAAGTATCTGGAGACCATCACGATACCAGTATATAATATTTTATCAGGTGACACTGATGATGATAAGACTGAAGTGATCGTGTTGAAGAAATTGGGAAAATTTTGTCGAACCACGGGTCCACGTTTGAACAGCTGAAAAGTTTCCCATCTATCGTTCTTTATCACTTCTATGTAGTATCCCAAGTAATCTTGCTGACACACATATTCGGACCACTCGAAAAAGTATAAAAAAGTGGTAATGTTGCCGGATAAAATATTTGTTTAGCGGATAGGTACATGGCTGAATCCACGATCATACGGAACGTCTGCACTCACTATGTACAGGGTTATTCATTATAAATGTTCCAGCCCCTACCATAGTTATTATTGTATTAAAAAAAAAAAAAATTAAATAAAAATTGTGTGGTTATAAACTAATTTTATTATAACGTTAACAAAAGTACAGTGGCGTGCGTAGTTTGGGGAACACAAAAAAATTGTTGTGAGACACCCTATATATTATAGAATTTTTGAAAAGATGTTCTTCTTCTGATTTCAAAAATATACCATGTCATACCCCTATCTTACAGCGTTCCTTAGATATTAAACCAAAGTTTTGGTCAGCATTTAATTGAAATTACAAATAATAGATAACGAATATAACATAGCTTTCTTTGATAATATTGACTTTTCAATATTTATAGTATTATTTATCCTTTAATATCTCAAGAACGGTGTAAGACTGGGGTATGATACGGTATATTTTTAAAATCAGAACAGAAGCATCTTTTCAAAAATTCAATAATATATAGGATGTCTCGTTTAAAAAAACGAATAATGTTTTTGTGTCCCCCAAACTATGCACGCTACTGTACTTTTGTTAACGTTATAATAAAATTAGTTTATAACCACACAACTTTTATTTGAAACATTTTTTTGTTTATACAATAATAACTATGGTAGGGGCTGGGACATTAAGGGGCATCTACCAAATTCGACCTTTTACAATTATTATGCTTTGTATATTTTTTTGTTTCCCTACGTCCTCACGTATAAGTTCAAATAACGAAAATTTTATTAGAAATATGAAAGCTCCGCAACATGTAGGTAGCCAAGCGGTCCAAGCGGATTTTGGTTCACGTACTACTCTTTAAGCTTCGTCAGTACTGAACTGGGAGACCTCCGAGACCGGCGACCGTTGTATCAACAATGGAACGGCACGCGACTACCGAAGCAGAGAGACAATGTCAGTCATAGAAGGATAGAAAAACGAGAGATGGATTATTATCCGATATTTTAGAGGTAGCAACCGAATTTCAATAACGAATTGTACGGTCATGAGTAATTTGAGGATTCTGAGATTTTTACATAGTATTCATGAAGCTTCAAATTAGACTTCTTATCGATTAGTTTTTCCTTTCAATCCATATTTAATTCTTTACAAGGGCTCAAACTTTGCTCAATATGTGTAATTACCTCATGATTCGTATTTTTTTCAACAAAATTTGGTTAGCATTTCAAAGTTTTTATTCGATGAGAACCCTAAGTTCAACATTAATCTACATTATATATTTTTTTCTTAATTCTCAATACATCCATTACCTCAAAAATTCTTTGCCAAAAATATGTACTTCGATATTTTGTCAAATCGCTGCCGATAGATTCCCCTTATCAATTAATAACCCTGTACAGCGATCGTTAATTTCTTTCACATGACAACAACCACAACAGAGAAAAAATAAATTTCAATTTTCAATGTATTGTGATCAGGTGATAGTTTCAGCGCCCAATGTGTTTATTTTCTTGAGCGATGTGCAATGAGCTTCATTGGGCTAGAGTTAGGTTATGTCCGTTGGTGAGGAAGCGATATGTAATATATTATGATGAAAACTACGAGGGAAACTATTAACTGTCATTTCTATCATGTGCTATTATCATTTTTCAATATCACCTGGGGTATCACATACAAGTGGTAAAGAGCGATTGAACAAAATTAAGAGCTCTTTTAACGTGGATCCGTGATTCAAAAACTTCATCGAAAGTTATGAACTTCATGAATAGTGGAGGTTTCTTTTCCGTCGATATTTTTTGACTTGATTGCTCTACGATTATTGGTGAGTGTTGATAAGTTCTCCAGCAAAACATTTCAAAGAGCTCTCAGCCCAACCTTGAATACTGAAAGCAAGATGCAGATTTCCAGCACTCCGAATTGAATTTCATTTGAGGAGCATCAATGAAAAATCCATAGAAGATTTAAAATACTTAGCATCAAGTACCAATTTTTCCGATATTGATAATTCAACGTTCGAAAGAATTCTCCACTGTTCATCAACCATCATGGAATTCAATAATATTTCTTATATTATGATCAGTTTGAGTTGAATTACTGTTCATTTACAGCTTCTGGTTTTCCTTATAATAAACTATAGACCCAACGTACCTACCTAGACTTAATTATGTATCTTTCCGCGTATTGACATAATTTATCACGTTGATTATACTAATTTCCTCACTAAATTAATAAAAGTGGCTATCGGATGCAGATAATCAGTAAATAACGTCTGCCAATATCACTGTAAAATTACGATTTTAAAAAAAACGCTGATATACCGTTTTCAGTCATTAACCCGAAACATCAAATTAAATCACTGTATAACGCTACTAAATTCTTTTCCGGTTTTATCGAATACAAAATTCAGAATCTGCGATTCTTAAGTCATATAAATGTATGGCTGGTATTTATATTTGAGAAATGGAGAATAAAAGCCTTGGTCCATTATAGAAAATGGCTTTATCATCGGTCCTTGAAATCCCAGTAGAACTCAACTTTCGTATTTCTTCTTCCCGACTTAGTAAACTTTGGTTGTTTTCCAATAATAGTACAAGAGAACCCAATTCCCAGCATGAATGTTTCAGCTTTAGCTACGCCTCGCACAATGGGAACATTCGAAAAATATTGGTTCTTTGGTGATGCGCGCAATGGATACCAATTCACGCACATGAAATAGGAGATGTAATTATGAATACACATTAGCAAACTACGACATTCTGCAAAATTGAGGCTCTGTAGTTGGGAAACCACTTTAAAAAACCTAAACATGTCGGTTTTAATCCTTATATGCAAAAATTTGAATAGACCGTTGTATTCATTAATCTAAATATCACTGGTATTCACAGGTATCCATCTGTTGAAAGAGACAAGCTATCTACCATTTCTTCCTGAGTCATTCACTCATACGTGTATATTCAAAATCTGTCATTTATAGTGTTAAACGCGGTATTTTGATTATAGCGATCGTATTTCTCAGTAAATATCTAGCACCAATCGACACATCTTCCCAAAAGTATTCTAAATAGGAGAGCCTATCCAAGGCCACAACAGACCTTTTGAAGAGTCATATGATTTATGAGCACATCCTTACCATATTAAGTACCAGAAGATTATGGGACTTCACCAGCGTCCTTTGGCTATAATTCATCGAGTCACCTTAGAACTGGGTTACATACCAGAAGCATGGAGAGGAGCAGCAGTCGCAAAACACTGGAAAAACTACACTGAGAACCCAAAATCAACACCAATCAGCAAAACATCGTTTGTCGGTCCAATCATCACTTGTCGCGTGTCAAATGGTAGCCATAAAAGGGGTTCTCAACTTCACGCCACTACATACCTTTGGTGGGTGGTGTCGAGAGTATTGCAAAAACAGCAAGATACTGACTAAGTGGAGAGAGGCTGAGAGTAATTATAAGTTATGCCCCAGTAAAATATCACCTTCAGAAAATGGGGCTGTATAACGGGGATCTCAACTGCAGACTTTATGGCATGGAGATCGAGACCGTAACCCATATCTTGTCTGACTGTGAGGCATTGAGACAGATAATTTTCGGGGAGGCCAATGTGCCGCCTGGTGCATATGGCATGCATCCAGGTGACCTATGTCGTCTACTCGAATGGCTTGGTGGGTGGAAGTGTGGTTTGCAGTTGGAGGTGAAGATGTCGCTACGAAGACTGTCACAACTTTTACACTTCCGTTACTGGAAAACATGTATATTGATTGTGATTTCAGGGTATTGTTTAGTCCGTGATTAGGCTTTGAGCTCTAGGACTGAGAACATATACCTTGTACTGATGAGGTGCAAATACGCTGAAACTGGTAACAAGTTATATTGTTTTTTCTAATTGCAAACCAGAATGGTTGGTGTAAAATGTCTTGTAGATATACCAACCCCATTTGACTTTGAAATGTAATTCAATATCCGCCACGCCTATAGCCCGGAAAGTAGTTGTTGCTTCTAAGTTGAACAGTCAATGTCTTCTTTCCAAAACTTCTGGAGCGTTAAAATAATTTTGATTCTGCGATATCTACAATTTTTTTAATTTTCAATTTCAATGTATTCACTATTGTTGAAGTACATGGTGTTTTTTTTCTATTACAAATTCATATAATTATTTTTATTTTCAAGTAGCCTACGGAAGGAGATCACACTAGGCTAGGAAGTCTGTCTCGTAGCTCCTCGCATAGGATACTAACATAAATTATGTAATATGTACCTGTAACATTTTAGGCAATACTATTTATTATCAAACTAGTTATTTTCTTTTATAATTTTGTCTCAAGTGAGAATGGATAGGCAAGTATGAGACAATTTTAATATGAGTATGTTCAGGACATCTTTATCAAATTTATATTGTGTTAAATTCACAATACGTTTAGTTTCTTCCCATGTTGGGGATGTGAATATAATTAAATATCCATATCCATTATTTCAAGTGCTTCAAATTTTATCGATAATTTTTTCTTTGAAAATTGAATAGATGAGGCTTTCACTTGATGTAGATCCATAGTAAGTTATGAAATTAAACAATTTTAATTTGCTAAATCTACATTGTATCTTTTCCACGAAAACTTTTTCATTTGGCACAAATATGAAAACAAACCTATTGATAAAATCACGAGTCCGTTCGGACGAGGAATTTTATCTAAATTCGGTTTGGTTGAGAGTTTTTGCCTCAAATAAAGAAGTTTGTGTGATGAAAATAAAAAATTATGTGATAAAATTCGGAGAACGAGTTGTATTTGGGAAGATTATTTTTTTCAACAATTGTGGAGTGGAATTTTATATTAAATGTGCGATATTCTCTTGGGTGATGGCACTCAATTGGTTTGTGTTCATTTTTCAATAAACTTCGAAGCACTTTTAGTTGTCAATAATAACAAATTCAAAGGAAAATTTTGACGTTTCTATGTAAACAAGGTATTATCGATGAGAAAGCAGAATTATCAGTATAATACCGAATGACAAGTTGAAAAAATAATCACGAAATATTGAATATACAATACAGAAGATACACTTCATACGACGTTTGAGAAATGAAAGATGAAAAAGATGTGACTTTCCGCACTTCCAAACACTAGTGTTCAATGTGACGTTTTGCGAGTGTCAAACCCGTGTTGTAAATGCGGTTCTAGTAACGAAAGTAAAGAGAATATTATATATGTGTACCAATTTGCTGAGAACAGCGTCAACAGCTGCTATTATCCCTTTTTTAATTTGAATAAATGAAAAATACGATCAAATAAAATGTTCTTCACGTTTTCCATATTTATGTTGTTTATATAAAGAACAAATACTGGCCCAGGATTCCGAGATATAACTCACGGCTACATATGAGAATAATGGAAAGAAGTTTCAGAAGATTATCCATCATTTTCGAACAAACTATACAAGGTATATCCAATTTAATCGTGTTCACACATATAAAATAGAATTTATCAACTTAAGCTCACCTTCAGTGGTGACATTGAAGTTTTGTTCCGTTGGAGAAGTGGTCGTATTGATATTGCTAGATATTGTCCATGTAATCAATTCCGGTTTATTTGTAGTGGCTTGACTTGATCCCTGGATAATATGTTGATCATCGTTAATTTCATTAGTTGCTAAATTTCCACTTATCACTCCCAAACTTTCTGTAGTACTTTTTTCATCCGTTGATTGAATGTGAGAAGGTGTCGAGATACTGGTAGGTGGTACCGAAACTGTACTACTCTCATGCTGTTTGATAGTAGTAGTTGCAGGCTTAGTCGCTTGCTTCTCTGTTGATGCTGTAATTTTTTGAGTTGTTGGTTTTTCTGAAGTTGTGGCTACTCTTTTAGTGGGTCTACTTGTTGAGCTAGCATATTTTGTAGGTTTGGTGGTTGGTGTTTTGGTCGTCGTTTGCGACTTTTTGGTAGTAATTGACGGACGAGTAGACTTTGTTGGCTTTTGGGTTGTTTTCGTTGGTGGAGCTTTCGTGGGTTTGGTTGTGGAATCTGAAAAAAAAATGTTATATAATGAATCATTGTAAAAAAATATGCCCAGTTTCGATTCAAAACATTTCAGGTGAGCAAATGTGACTATTAAGATGAGATCTACTTTTTTTATCTACTACTATGTCACACAAGGACCGGAAATGGATAAATTGAGCACAGAAATTTTCATTCAGGAAAAAGAATATAGAGGGCAGGAGTCATATGACGGAAATATTGTGGCGGTTGTGCTATATTTGTTGAATTTCAGACCAGAAAGTGGTCTACAATGATAGACTTGTAGGGTGATGCATATAATTCAATCCACCGTCTCACCTTCTGGCATGAAACCAAGTGCACATCGCTATAATCGAAAAAAAAGGATTATCACTAAAAGTGCAATGCTTTTTGTGGTTGTGGGGTCACGATTGGGTATTTTCAACATATCTTCATAGACTTGGTCTTGTTTCCTTGAGACCGTCAACATCCGGAAGCTTTGCAGTCTGTTGACTTATTGTTTAGCTCACCTTCGCAGCTACTTCAGTACCTTCAAACAGACAAGACAGTAGCTAATTGAGAAACAGAAGAGAACAGTCGACAGCGAGCAGCCGAGTAGGAAGGACGTGTCTTGAATACTCAGAAGCAAGCGAAGCAGATTTTGAGAAAGCGATCGGACGGAGGCTGATTTTTATCAGCCGAACCGGCGAAAGCTAATCAGCCGACGAAAACAGCGTTTTAAACGCAAATGGTGTTTCTTAACACTTATTTTATATTTATGAAAGTTTTGAAAAATATTTTTATTTTTTAAAGTCCGGATTTGATAGATGTTTTGTATGTTTTAGGACCTGTGGAGGATAGGAACTATTAAGATGCCACCCAAAAAGATGAACGACAGCCGTGCTAGCAGCCAAGCTAGCAACAGGACAAGGAGGACAATGGAAACAACATCGGACTCGGACAGTGAAGACAACGCGGCAACAAGAGCCATAAAGAATGCAAAAAAAGTTCAGGAAGAAACCACGAAAAAGATGAAAGAAATAGAAATAAGGGAGAAACTCCAAGATAAAAGGAACCAGGCCGAAAAAGAAGCAATAGAAGCTAAAAAAGAAGCAGAAGAAATGAGAAAAACCATCCAGCGCATGGAAGAGTAAATGACCGGACTAAGAAAAGCCATGGAAAGCATGGCAAAAGCAATGGAAGAAATGCAAGAGGAGAAGAGGAGCCGAAGCCGCTCAGAAAGCGTCCGCAGGAAGACGCAGAGGACAGAATCCCCAAGAAAAGATGAAGAGAGTGAAGAAGAGGAGATGGATTTCACGGAAGTGATATCCATCAGGCAAATACAGAAAAAAGAAGCCGCCGCCCGAAGAAAAGCCAACGAGGAAGCGATGATGGACGAGGCCATCCGCGAAAACAAGGAGACAACGACGACGCGCCGACCACCACCCGTCATTCTGCGGAGCATCCACCACTGGAGCTCCGTAAGAAAGGAAATCGAGAAAAGAAACATAAAGACGAGGTACATAACAATCCGGGTAAGACTCGGAGTGAAAATACCCTGCGACGGACCAGAGGACTACAGGAACCTCACAAGGTACCTGAGAGAAGAGAGAAAAGAAGTGGAGTGGTATACGTATATGCCACAAGAAGAAAGGATGGCAAGGATCGTCATCCGAGGATTAACGCACTGCGAGGACACCAAGGAAATCAAGGAAGAAATCGAAAGACAAGGGGTAAGTATAAAACGACTAACCCAACTTCATTCCAGATTCGGAGAAAGAAAACCGCTACCCATCTACCTGGTGGAGCTGGAGCCTGAAGAAAAAGAAAAAATCCGGAAAATCCAACACATCCAGAACGTGAGGATCAGGTGGGAAGAACAAAGAAGAGGAAAGGGGCCGACGCAGTGCTACAACTGCCAAGGCTTCCACCACGGACAGACGACGTGTAACGTAAACACGAAATGCGTGAAGTGTGGAGCACAACACCGATCCAACGACTGCCCTCGACCGAAGACCAAGCCGGCCACCTGCGCAAACTGCCAGGGAGATCACCCGGCAAACTACAAAGGATGTCCAAAAGCCCCAAACAACCAGAAGACAAGGACAACTGCAACAGCTGTGAAGAAGACAGGAGTCAGCTACGCCCAAGCCGCAGCTAACAAGAAAACAACAACGACGACAACAACAAAACAACAGATCCTCGCTATTAGCTCAGCTAATGGCTTAAAGTCGCTTGTAAGAGAAGAAAAGAAGACACACTCTATAAGGGTGTTTTCAGCCAAAATTGCCGGCTGAGGACGCACTTTGTAGAGGCAGCGCAAACACACACAACAGAAGATACAGACACAACGGAAGACCGCCGAAGAAAAAACCACCGAGTTTACACGGCCAAAGAGAAGACGGCTCGCCCCCAGCTGCTAGCCCTTTTAGCTAGGGACGAGCTGTACGCCGAAACGCGAACTATGATGATGAGACCCATCGGATAAGATGGGGGGATGTGGTGGAAGTCCTCCCCGGAGATGTACCTCGCTTAGAAAGGAACATCCTGGGTGGGACAAGCTCATCAAGGTTGTGTGTGTGTGTGTTCAAACAGACGGGAAAGGTCCATTGGATATACGCTGTATTGTTTATGGGGACAATTTGGCTCCATACATGGTTAATCCCAGTGCCTCACATTCGAGTAGGATGCATTAGAGTCTGCAACTGAGATATCCGTTTTGTTATAGTCACTGGTTATACGCTGTGTTATTCATAAGATGCGACATAGGGATTCCTGTACAAAACTATCGAAGGCGATCTTACTTTTTTACCAAATAGCGTTCGTTAAAATGAATAACAGATTTGCTTGACAATTTGAGCATTTAATCGAATAAATATAAATTTTTTGAACAAATAACTTATCATTACACCAAATTTATTGTTTTTCAGACAAAAATTGTGAAAAAAAAAACTGAAAACAAAAGAAAAAGATGACACCACAGCGGCGAATCGAACCACCATACCGCGGGTTTAACTTTCGATTTTTCCGTGCCCTTACCCTGTTGGCTATCCCTACGAGGTTTAAAGTATTCAAAAGTGGTATAAAAATGGAATTCAACGTTTTTAAAAATAACTATCTATCAAAAGTGCATTTGAGCTTATTTTTCAACGACCTTTCCAAATATGTTATCATTGTTCATGAACGCTAATTGGTATAAAAGTTAGTTTGACAGTTTTGTACAGGAATCCCTATGTCGCATCTTATACATAACCCAATTTAATGCAGGTGTTTCTCTACCGGAGCGTGATCCGTTAGATAATTCCTTCTACATTGATTCTCTTATTCCAAAACAATGATATCAATACTCAATGCAAAGGTTACACATCACAATAACACTGCCGTGCCGTTACAATATACATTCAGTAAAAATGTACTGCCATAAGGAATCAACAGCTGTCAAAAAAACAGGAGACATTTAGTGTAAGCGGTTTTGTCACATGTCATCTACTGAAAAATACAGAATTTCAGGAAATTAAAACTATTTGTATATGGCAAAATACTCGAAGTAAATTCATGAAAATCTTAAAGTTCGGGTTTTGGGATACGATCTTTTTAACCAAAATATTTTTAAAGATAGCAGACTTCCGGTTCTACCGGAAGTCGACTGTAACTTTGTTATTTTGAATGGAACGCCCTGTATATTAATACATTTTTAAAATCTACGTAAAATTTAAGTATACTTTTGTCCAAAAACTTTTTTCGAAAAATTCATATTTTTTGAGTTATAAATTTTTCTGTAACAAATTTGACGGTTGCAGACCCTTACAAATTATTTTTCTAAGAGAATGCCCTTAAAGATGTTAAAATAGTTTCTGTTCGGATGCTTTGAGCAAGGTTAGACCTATTTGGATCTATGTTAAAAAAATCTCTAGGTGTGTATAGAAAGTGTTCAAAGTTTAACTTCATAAATATCAAACTTCTCCATTTTTTTTTAAATAGAACCACCCGGTTATTTCTATTTTAATGCATTCAGGGGTAAAAAATAAGGTAAATTCATTCATACTTATCTATATATAAACCTTACCGTTATCCAGATATTGAATGTTCTCTGTAAATTTTTAGGGATGCAGGATATCTTACTGCAAATAAAGCACATATTATGTTCTTGTGACAACTTTGCCATATTTACCATGTATTTAAAGCAAATTCACATAATCTCTTTCATTTCTTAGTGCTTGTATCAACGGGTCAAAATAAAATTTAGACCACACCTGCATATCTCAAAATTTACAGAAAACATTCAATATCTGAATAACGGTAAGGTTTAGGTATATGAAAGTATACATGAAATTGCCTTATATTTCACCCCTGAATGCAATAAAATAGAAAAAAACAGGTGAATCTATTCAATAAAATAAAGAAATTTGATATCTATGAAGTTAAACTTTGAACACTTTTTATACACACCCTGTAAAAAATGAGAAAACTCTCAACATAGATTCAAATATGTCTGACCTTGCTAAAAACAACCGAACAGAAACCATTTTCATACCTTTGAGGGTATCCTCGTAAAAAAATAATTTACAAGGGTCTACAACGGTCAAATTTCTTACAAAAAATCAATTACTCAAAAAGTATGCATTTTTCGAAAGAAGTTTTCAGACAAAACTATACTTAAATTTTAGGTAGATTCCAAAAATGTATTGATATACAGGGCGTTCCATTCAAAATAACAAAGTTACAGTCGACTTCCGGTAGAACCGGAAGCCTGCCATCTTTAAAAATATTTTGGTTGAAAAGATCGTATCCGAAAACCCGAACGTAAAGATTTTCATGATTTTACTTCGAGTATTTTGCCATATACAAATAGTTTTAACACCCTGTATAGAACCGGAATGTCAATATAAAATTTCCTAAAATTCTGTATTTTCCAGTAGATTTAATAAATCGCTCCTCATGCATTCATCTTTATTAGATGATAATTATTGGAAGACATACTGAAGAACCACAAAAAATGCAAATCGTTGGATAATTATCACATTTTGAATAATACGACATGGCAACATCTGTGGAATGCAGCAAAATAAATCAATAAAATTTGACATTGTTTATCTAGGCATAGGATAATACGTCTATTTTCTCTCCCAGTTTGTCCATTGTTTGGAGGAGATTCAAATTATTATTTCAGTGATTTCAGATGACTGTCATTGGGCATATTCCCTCAAAATTTCAAAATTATTATGTAATTCCATCACAAAAGATAAATGATATCAATTAGTAGTGAAACACCCGTATGCACGGAGAAAGCTCTTGATGAATACTCACCAAAATTGGTAGGTCTAGCAGAAACCGTTGTTTTAATTTTCTCTGTTGTAGCTACGGTTAATATTTTCGTAGGTTTGCTGGAAGATTTTGTGGTAATCGATGATAATATTGGCGGTTTTTCTGTAGTAGTTGTCTTCGATGATAAAACAGGTGCACTAGCAGTAGTTGTCAAAATGGAAGTGGGCTCTTTTGTTGCAGGTCTGGCGTTTACAGTACTTGTACTAACTGCAGGAGACTTAGTAGTTTTGGTCTTTAATGTATTACTTTCCACTATTTGGAATGTTTGCAATTTTTCAGCCACTGTTGTTGGCGCACTTGAAGTACTTGTCGTCGTTGCTGCAGTCGTTGTTAATGTGGTAGTTGTAACTCTTTGACCAACTGTACTTGGAATTATTGGTTTAATAGATGAGCTTGTACCGCTTGTTACTCCAATATTATGTTTCATCGTAGTACTACTACTTGAACTAGTTTTTAACGTTGTGGGCTCTTGTGTACTCGACACGATTGTCTTAGCGGTCGTACTGGATATCCGGAAAGGTGGTTCCCTATGGGGAATGATGTCTGAATCTATTGTGTTGTCTACAATATCTCGTACAGGTTCTATATGACAACATGAACCAAAATAAAAACCATCTATACAGGTGCCTAAATGAGTACCATTTGCTTTTAAGCAGTCTATGGCAAACATACAATATCCACTTTGGTTACTATTCCTCCTAGATATACATGGCAAATTTCTTATATTCCTACCCGATGTGGAGCCTGAAATAAAATAGCATAATTTAAAAAAATTGTAAAAATAGGTATAATAACTAATGTAGGTATAGCATATGCCAATCGGGGGAACTAGTCGGCATTACGACAAACTTTAATGAGCTTTTCTTGAGCGAGGCTTGTAGCTGAGCTTGGGAATACTTTTTTTTCAATTGCTCGCTACCTTCCGAGCAATTGCGATATAGGGATTCCTGTACAAAACTGTCAAACGAGAGCTAACTTCTTCACTAAATAGCTTTCATAAAAAATTATAACAGATTTGAGGGGTCGTTGAAAAATAGACTTGAATACACTTTTAATTTTCTCAAATTTGCTCTGGTGTGATGAAAAGATGGATGGATGGATGGATCCATATTCATACCACTTTCGAATACTTTTAAACGTCTGGGAAATAGCTACACGGTAAGGTGCACAGAAAATTTGAAAGTTAAACCTGAAGTATGGCAGTTCGATTCTCCGCTCTGGTGAAATTTTTTCCTTTTTGTTTTCGGCTCTTGTAAGTTATTTGTTCCAAATTTTTTCTAGAAACAACTGAAAACAAAAAGGAAACAATTTCACCACAGCGCAGAATCAGACCGCCATACTTCAGGTTGAAGTTTTATATTTTCTGTGCACCTAACCGTCTAGCTATTCCCCACACGGTTGGAAGCATTCGAAACTGGTATGAATATGAACTTATTTAAACATAATTATCCACTTTCCAATTAGACCAGAGCGAATTGAGGAAAATTGAAAGTGCATTTGAACTCATTTTTTAACGACCTTTCCAAATCTGTGATTACTTCTTTATGAACGCTATTTGGTAAAAAAGTTAGCTCGCATTTCACAGTTTTGTACAGGAATCCCCATTTCGTATTTTATTAATGACACAGTGTATAAATATACAAAATAATTCAACAAATATCTCCTCACCCAATGCTATACCAGTGAATAAAATACATTGTACCGCGAAATGAAACGGAAAGGAAATATCAAGTTCAAGTTCAATTTCGAATTCTTTCCAAGCTCTGCATACATTTCAATCATTTTTTGTCAAGTGGTCACATTTTCCACATACCAATTATATCTATTTCATTCTATCCCAGAATATTTTGATGAGCAAGTTAACCTAATATTCTGCACGCCACTGAAACCGCGAATTGAGCAGTTCTCAACATTTTTGCAGCTGAAATTAGCTGCTATCTTGACACCGGTAAGTAGTGATTACTATTTTTGAGAATATTTCCCTCATGTGTAAAAAATCCAATGAGAGGAGTGCAATTATCAAAGGCAATACCACGAGTGCTTCAAATTTTATCGATAATTTTTTTCTTTCCCCCGAAAGCTTGTTTATTTGGCAAAAATATGGAAACAAATCGATTGATAAAATCACGAGTCCGTTAGGACGAGGGATTTTATCCAAATTCGGTTTGTTTGAATGTTTTTGCCTCAAATAAACAAGTTTCAGTGATGAAAATAAAAAATTATGTGATAAAATTTGAAGAGCGAGTTGCATTTGGGAAGATTATTTTTTCAACAATTTAAAATTTTGTATTAAATGTTCAATATTCTCTTGGGTGATGGCACTGAATCGGTTTATGTTCATTTCTCAATAAACTTCGAAGCACGTTTTAGTTGTCAATAATGACAAATTCGAAGTAAAATTTTGATGTTTCAATGTAAAGAAGGTATTATCGATGAGGAAGCAGAATTATCATATATTTAGAAAATGGAAATGGTGTTCTCCATTCAATTGTAAATATGGTTTCAAAGAATGGGCAGAAGAATGTCCTGTAAGCTTAATTACTTCTTGTTCACCAACTCCTTCTTTTGCTAATGCAGATATTGCAGAAGCTCTATGTGAATGATTGGTTATTTTTACTTTTTTTGTATCGATACCAATGGTGAATTTTTGTACCATATTCCTTTCTTCCAATTAGGATGTACTGTTAAAAATAATTTTGTTGTTGTTAGATAAGGATTGGATTCTCTTTTTCAATAATTTTTAAAAATAAACGAACGGGACACAAATTGTTGTTAGCATTATTTCTCACCAGTCACTTACTGCCAGATAAAGCTTTTGATCCTCCTTGTGTCGTTTTGGAAAAGATTGGATTATAGGTTTTAGACAACACGCCGTCAGGCGAAATTATCGGTAATTTTGATGTAATGGTGCAATAAAGTACACGCATATTTCATATTTTGCTTAGATATTAATTTTTAATAGTAAAGTTGATATCAAAAATAACTAATAATAGGAAATAAACCAGTTACTTCCAAATTTTAGAATAAAATTAAAATTTCATTGCAGTTTTCGACCACCACCCGAGGATTTCCGAACGCTACCGATGATACGAGTGATGTCACACCATGTGATTACTTTTGTCAATTTGGTCGGTATTGCATTAGGTTCTGTGTAGTTTTGTGTTTATATTGTATTTTAATTAACTATTAATAACTCATCGACGTGACTTCATAGACGTGAAAATATCATTTATATGTTTGTTTGAGACCATTACGTGTTTGTGTGTGCTTTTTTTATTTTTAAAAGTCAACGTAAGTTGGGAAGTGGACATAAATAGTCGATATTCCCGAGAATATTTTAAAACTTTTAGAACAAAATATTTTATTTACTAGTTCAGTGTTCAGTGACGATTCTTTCATATTTTGTGAGTAAAGATATGGCTAGCGAAGGTTTTGTGAAAGCACAGAATGATAACTCGCCCAAAGTAGACTCATTTAATCTGCTCGAATCTATGAACGTCAACAAATTTAATGACCTCACTCCAAGGGGCAGCCATCTTTATGACGAAAAGCGCGTTTTGGGAGTAAAGTTTATATTTTTTTGAAAAAAAATTGACATGCAAGGTGTTAGGAGACCTTATAAAGCGTCAATTCCTACCAATAGCAAAATTTATGCTTGTTCCCTATTATTATTACTTCCGATAATTGTTATAAAAACTAAGTACTCGCTTTCTGAAATTATCTGTGATTATCAAAGTACCTACAATAATAAAAAGTGCATTATTAACAGTTACATTTCAGCTCAACCCTATACTGAAATGGATAGATGGAAAAATCACTAAAGCTTGTCGCGACTACTTTCCAAGCAGAAAATGCAACAACCGCCATTCTTTGATTAGCCGCTTTATACTCCGAGGAAATCATGGCCTTGCTTTTGAATAGTTTGACTGGCTGTTGTGAAAAATAGTCAAAATTCATTGCGTGTTCTTGAGAAAAAACTGAGCTCAACTCTTTTTCCAATATGGAGCAGAATGCACAAGGAAATTTTTATCGACAATTTGAAATTAAACTTTTCCAGCCCCCCCCCCACATCATTTCCAAAATTTGGCTTTCTCGGTTAATTTGCCTCTTCAACCCGTTTTTCCCGACGTGAAGACTGCATAAATGGACAGTCAGTTGATAATCCGACTGTCCTTTCTTACTCACCACTAAAGAAAGAAGGTGTTTGATAGATTTTGAGAAACATTCAATAGATGTCATTGATCGGAGAAAAATTTGTAGCGGGTGATTGTTTATTTGCACAAAAATCTTATTCTCATTCAAGCAAAATTACAAGCTCACTACGTGTTATTATTCCGACATAGAGATTCCACTTATTAATTTCGTCCAAAGTACACTGGAAAATGGAAATCCCCAAATTTCAAACGAAATAAGACCCTGATGGCACGAAGACGGCAGGATCAAATTGTAAACAAAATTCATTGTACCTTCAAAAAAATCTCCCAGAGTACATGGTCAAGCTATTGTGCAGCGATTTAGTCAATATTATAATTCGCCACTTCACTTAGCAAGTGGCATTGCGCTTGCAGTGACCAGCGAGCCTTCAGATTTACAAAACGTTATCAAACCTCTTTGACACACAGTTTTTGGAATGGCAATCTACCAACTGGTATTGTGAAACCACCGACGATGTACCTATGTAAATGCTCCTTAGCACTGTTTTATCTAGTACTGCAATAAAATTAGCCGTAAGCAGCTCGATTTAGTTGAAAGAAGAGATGATTGGACACCTGATATTCTATAATACAGTGTTTGATACATTACATTAAATTTAATTGATCCTTCATGTGCCTTGCAGGTTGACAGATAGATATGTAGATATACGGTTAATTTTCTTGTGGCTATTTCTTTAGTAAGATTATATTCAAAAGAAAAAAAATACTTGGGTAATGATGTGATGCGGTATTATAAGTGTATAAACCTGTAGGCATGTAGTGGTTTAGTGAATTAAATGTGAAAGAGCGATTATAAATGTTTCGTTTTGATTATTTCAGTTTTATCTTGGCGTCTTTGTGCTCAAAGGATATATGCTTGGACAAGCAAAAATTAAAACGGTTCTCAGCTGTTT
The DNA here is from genome assembly GCA_910591675.1 of Galerucella calmariensis. Lineage (NCBI taxonomy): Eukaryota > Metazoa > Arthropoda > Insecta > Coleoptera > Chrysomelidae > Galerucella > Galerucella calmariensis. The sequence goes on along the minus strand of CAJUYG010002436.1, from coordinate 2,042 downwards.
ATCGTATTCGCAAATGAGATAATAAAAAAATGGTTAGCTGCAATCATTATTTAAACTTCAATTATGGCAATTACATAGGAAAAGAAGGAATTTTTGATAATTGGATTGTTTTTACAGGTGGTGGTGGGAAAATAGTATTGTTTTCGTCAATCAACACCAAAGCGTCTACAGACAGACTAATATACTTAAAAGAGGAAACAATTTTCAAATAATATGTTCAGAGTTTCATAATATTATTATTATCATTTTACAGGAACTAACGGCTTGAGTGACTTTAGTCTGATGATGTTCGAAACAATGGATGGAGAATAATCACAGGAAAAATTGCTTTTTTATCGGGAAAAAACAAAGTTGAATCTTAACTGCAGCATCAAAAGCGATATTGGGACTCCAAATACCATCAAAGAAATCCACCTACCAAAAACTTATACAATCTCCAAAGTATTGATCTCTGAAAATATTGATTTGATTTTTATGATTTTTCTTTAGCATCATGCTTTATGAACATTTTGGTTTTGATTCACGTGATTACCTCGATAATCATAAAATATTTCTTGTTTTTATGCAAACAGTATGGAAAGAACATTCGCTCAACCTTTCAAAAATATAATGAGAACTCTTGGAAAAGAATCGAATACGTTATGTGACCTCTTCTTGTGATGATGACCTCATTCAATGGACATGATATCGAATTAAAAAGGTTAGTGGAAAGCGGATGGGGAATCGCATCCAATTCTTCTTATAGTAGTATATAATATAATAATATAATATAAATAGTATATAATATAAAAATATTGGAAATATTTATATGAAGCGTCTCTAGAGTTGGTCCAGATATGATCAGTAGAATTGAGATAAGGGCTGGCCAAACCATTCGTTCTCCATTTTTAGAAGTGACAATTTTCATTTGGAGGATCTCCTTTGATAGCGTGTAACTTCATCTGACCCAAATGATCATAAATATCAATATAGACCAGGGTCGATAATTTTTGAAACAAAAAAAATAACAGTAGGATAAAAGCCATCAAAAATGGAGGAAAATGTGATGGAATTGAGAAAAAAAATAAATTACGGGCGATCCGAGTTTTTTATTCCTTAAATTCGAATTACATTCGTGTCATAGAAAATCTTGTAGAATGTAAATATACATGTAAATCGTACCTACTATTGAATTTAGATACTACATTCTGAAATCGTTATTCATTATAATATTTCCAAAAACGTCAATCCTGTTATTCATGAATACATTATTTTGAATCATAATCACTTATCCATCAGTTTTTGTTTCTTCGATGGCATTTCTTTATCGTTAGATTCGACAAACCTTTCCAAATCTAGTTGATCTACGAAATCTTCAAGACCATCACCTTTTTTGTCTCCAATGTTATTTCCAGTCTGCATTGGTTCTTCATCCATCATTTTATCCGAAACATTAACTTTCTAGGTTTTTTCTTCCATATTGGAGCAATTTTCAGAACCATGACGATAATGAATTTGTGAATTTTAAACCATGTTTTCGGCAGCCACAGTTTAAACTGTTACACCCAGTTTCACAGCTGCAGTAAATAGCTTTGAGCAATACTTCCGGAATTGAATCCTTTTCTTTAAATTTGGGCATAGTGTTCATGTTGCTTCCAGCCCCAATCTGTTGCTGTTAATTCGTTGCCCAACCAAGTTTGAAGCTGGTAATATTCCCTGTAACAATGCAGTTTTGCTGCTCCTTCTGTGGGTAGGAGATTTGCCAAAATGGAGGATGATTTAAGTTTCGCCGATTGATTTTTCTGAAACCTTGATTGACGCAGTGTTATTTTTTTCATTTTTACATTTATAAATAGATTTGATCAATTGTAATCCATTTTTAAGGTTACGTTACCCTAAGCCCACATCTCTATGAAACAACTTGATATGCGTTAAAATTTACCGTAGGTCAATCCAGGTAAATAAATTGTCTTGAAATAGCAGTGAATCGGCATTTACAAATAACATTTGAGGAAGATTTTACAACTTTTTCAAAATATTGCAGATTTGTTTATCTGACTTAA
>CAJUYG010002435.1:20945-32273 GCA_910591675.1 Galerucella calmariensis | reverse complement strand
CTCGGTTCCTAAATATTATCCGATTAACTTGCTCGACCCCTCATTTTGTTCGTATTTTAATTATCTACAATTGCTGCTTCAGTACGTTTTACGCTATATTAAAAAAAACCAAAAATTTAAGGTTTTTTTCGTTTTAAATGATTAAATAACTAATGACTGAACAACATTTGCCAAAACATATCAAAATGATACTACGCAATGTCTTTTATATGATGACATAATCCGTTTTCTACTAGGATTTTTGTCAAAAATTACTGTACTTGCATGATCCGTTGCTTGGCCTATTAAGGAATAAGTGCGCTGTTAAAAATATATCAGTCTTCTTGGAGAAAGATTTTTAAATCAACATAACCAATTTCTGTTAAAACCATATGTTTTTGATTTCAAAGATAATGTATGATGAAAATTTATTTGCAGGAAACTGTGAATAGTGTAAATAACATATTTTTTTGGTCTTTATTTCTGAAATCAGTATAAATAGCAACCTATTTTACATGTACATAATTCAAGGCTAATAATACTTTAGGTTCGTGTTGATGTTTACTTATCACGAAAACTTCCTGTCGTAGGTCGTTTGTGGAAAGCGAAGTAGGTAAAAATAATAAATATTAATGAAAATTCCCAGTTATTTTTCTAAAAATACGTAGAAAGTGTTTTAAATAAGAATAAACATGCGTAAAACAAATATTTCGTGCTAAAACTATATTACTTTCGATTACTTAAAAAAAGTCTATTGTTATGTACGCAATCATGTCTGAAATCAGTGAAACCTTGTTTTATTAACTGTTATAAAAATAACCACAACACAAAAATTATAATTTTCATTAAATAGGTCAACTTTTTCAACTATCAAGATAACAGCTGTTACCTTGACCGGGTATAAAAATATTTAAATCGATTTTTCGCACTTGAGTTATGACATTTAAAAAACTTCCAAGTACAATGGACCTAGCATCAGTGTTGGAATTGTAGTATTGTCCAATTGTTGCTACTAAAAATTCAAATATCAATCATAATCACGGTCTTTAAAGTTTGTATTTATTAAACCGGCATCACCCAGGTGGGGTGTGACATATCCCTACACATTTTAAATCACTGTTATTTCCATCTGAATGAACGCACGTTTTATTGGTTGTCTATAGCTTCCTATAATTCACTCTGTGATTTTCTTCATAGATAACATATGATTTTCTTGAGCGGATTCAGTATTCAGTCGTTAGTCAACTACCAAAAGAACGACAGAGCAGTAAAGAACTCTGGGGTGTGAGAAATCCCGCCTGTGTTATAAAAATATACATTTATTCTTGTGAAATGAATAACTTTTTTTTGTTTGTTGATATGCCACATATTACTTTTCTAGATGATAACTTGAACATTTGCTTTATTAGTTTTTCATAAAGTCCTACAGAATTGAATGATATATTTTTACAACAGCTTTCATAGATGTCGTGATTTTTTTCATATGAGAATTTCCAAATTTATATTTTTTTATGATATCTCATAAATTCAACTTATTATAAAAAGTTTCTGCTCATAATTTTGTAGTAAATACATTTAAAAACCTACTTAAGGTACAAAACTGAAAATATCCTCTCTTTTTCTTTTTTCTTCGTGTTTCTAATTATGGGGTATATCAGATCCCACTTGGGTGATGATGTGCCTGGGTGATGCCGGGTTAAAATAAACTGCTTCATAAAAGTTGGAGGGAAGTTCACAAATATTGGATTATTTCAGAAGTGCCACTACACTAAATTTTTATTTTAAAATAACAATACCGGAACTAAGCCAAAAATATCACTGTTGCATGCGTCTAACCTGAAAATTGACAACAACAAAAACATAGCAAAAAATTTGGTTTAGGTGCGCTTGAAAGAACAAAGACTTCTTATTGGTATAAGTGATATTGTCCTTTCGAATAGCAAACTAAAATGGTTGTTTCTATCCTGCAGATATACCAACCCCGTTTAACTTTGAAGTGTAATTTAACGTCCTTCGTGGCATATAGCTAAAAAAGTAGTTGTTGCTTCTTGGTGAACAGTCTTTTTTCTTTGATTTTCAAAGAATCTGTAAGGCGTTATAATAGTATTATACTATTACTTTTGATATCTAATGTGAAAAGTGCCCAACCTGAATTTTCTTGATTATTAGTATCAGTATCAAGACTCACTTGACTTCTTCCATTTTCCAAACAATTTCTCGATCACGTTTCTAGTGAGAATGTGACTTTTGTTATACGTCTTCTCTGCTTCTGTGTCTGGATTTAAGGGATGAATCAGTAATAATACCTTCTTCATAATGAACATTGGCTCCAAATTCTCGAGTCGTGAGATGAACCCCTCCATCTTGCAACAATTCCTCGTATCTTATAATTTGCATCACAAACAACCAAGTATCTACACTGTGTTATTTATAAGATGCAGCATAGGAATTCCTGTACAAAATTGTCAAACGTGAGCTAACTAGTTTACCAAATAGCATTCATAAAAATAACATATTTGGAAAGGTCGTTGAAAAATAAGTTCAAATGCACTTTTAATTTACTTAAATTCGCCCTGGTTTGATAAAAAATGGATAGTTATGTTTAAAAAGGTCGAACTCCATTTTCATACCACTTTCGAATACTTTGAACCGCGTAGGAGATAGCCAGACGGGTAGAAGCACGGTAAATTTGAAAGTTGAACGTGAAGTATCGTTTTCAGTGTTCGAAAGTGTTATGAAAATAAGCTCGACTTTTTTAAACATAACTATCCATTTCTTCATTAAACCAGAGCGAATTTAAGAAAATTGAAAGTTAATTTTAATCTATTTTTCAACGACCTTTCCAAATATGTTATTGTTTTTTATGAACGCTATTTGGTAAAAAAGTTAGCTCGCGTTTGACAGTTTTGTACAGCAAAAATTACTCACCATTCGTTCGCAAAAAAGTCTCTGAGGCTTTTTTTGGTTTGCAATAATTCAATGCACCTACTGCAATAGGTTGCATCCTGGCACCGTGGTTAGACTTCGATTTTACATTCGTTATTTTTTCTACACTGCTGACCTATTTTATTACCAAACTCGATGTATCGTTTGAGTATTAGTCACTATTAATTTTAATAAACAAAAAATTTGGCAAAAACTTGATTGCTCACATTCGGTCACTCACTAACGAGTTATAACACTTGAAAGGTACTAATAATAGATGTTATGATAGTCAGGTGTATCGACCACAGTTTTAATTACTAATTTTACTACAATGAATAAGATAAACTTTACAGTGAAATGTTGCAGACAAGTAGAATTTGGTAGGTAAGAACGTGCTTTGAATTTAAATGTTAGTTTATTCTACAAAAGATTAATACACGAGTTTTGTTACTTGTACATTTATTAATTATTCAGTGAAATCAGTTTCGAGATATTTTATAATTATTTTTTTATTATAAAGTAAACAATAAGGGTCTCTTGTATAAACTGTGGTTACGATTAGATCAAATTTGACCGGTTGGTTAAGTCGTAAGGTTGGTTGTGACCTTTTATGTCGCTTTTTAAAATTTTATATGAAATAAAATGTCGCAAGATTGTCACTTAACCAACTGATTAAATTTGACTTGCTACAAACATGTAATGTAGTCAATCTAATAATAATAATAATAATAATAATAACACCTAATAATAATAATATTAACACCTACACCCTATATTACAAGTACCATCCGAATTCGGTGCTAGAGAATGCTGTTTTTAGACTATACTACGATAGGTCAATTATCACCGATAGACGAGTGACGAATAACCGGCCTGATATTGTAGTTGTGGATAAAAAAGCTAACTCGGTTTATCTGGTGGATGTTGCTGTACCCAATAATAACAATATTCTGGACAAATACAACGAGAAAATTGCAAAATACACCGATCTTGCGATTGAGGTAGGACAGATGTGGCATGCAGAGCAAATAGAGGTGGTACCGATCATCGTTTCATCCACGGGACTAATTCCCAAAACTCTACAAGACAGCCTTACCAAACTAGGTCTTCACAAAAATACATACATCGATCTGCAGAAGGCTGCCATTCTAAATACCTGTCACACTGTCCGTAAATTTCTAAATATGTGACTTCCGAGCCTAATCCCATTTGCGTTTACACACGCTCGGGATAGGTGAACATTACCAGCAAGTGCTGAGCAAGTGCATACTTGGAATGATAATAATAATGGCTTTTATTGACTGCACATAATACAAATCAGAAAAAATAAAAAAAATGATAAAACGTAAACAAATCAGCTAGCACCCCCATAAAATCCGCATTTTTTAACCGATTTTGTTTTAATTTAAACAAATGTAAACTACCAAAATTTTATGGAAAAATTTTGATTAACGACAAAGTTATTACAACATGAATTTGGAAAAAGTGGTATTTTCAATAATATTTTACGTAGAATGTAGACAAATTTTGAAAATGGCAATATGGTAAACAAAAGAAAGGACCTAAAAATATTGCACAGTAAAAATTCGATGCTCTTAACTTAACCCGTTCAGGTTTCAGCTTCTGAAAGTAATGTAAAATTGTGCTTAATAATTTCATTTATTAACAAAATGAAATCAACAAGTCGCAATAGGCTTTGATTTTGAAATTTTATTTATGTCAGTCAGTAACATTTGTATGAAATAGTAAGTACTAAATGTTCCAAATATTCAACTATTTTACTATTAAAGACAAATTTGAAATTGTACTTTTTTGTGGTTACAATGACAGAAGTGAACGAGAAGTAATAGAAATAGGTAATCGGAGACATCCAGATCGCCGTATTTGCTGCTTTGTAGTGCAAAAAATTAAAAAAAGTATTTATTGAGACTGGAGCAGTGACCAAACGTATTTAAAAAAAATTGCAGGCAAGAAATTTGAATGACCGTATTGTAATAGACTACTTTGCCAACAATCAAAATTATTAAGCACTATTTTACATTACTTTCAGAAGCTTTAACTCCAGAACGGTTTAAGTTATCGGCTTCGAATTTTCACTGTGCAATATGTTTGAGTCCTAGTTTTTGTTTACCATGTTGCCATTCCAAAAAGTTGTCTACATTCTACGTAAAAAATTACTGAAAATACCACTTTTTCCAAATTCATGTTGTAATAACTTTGTCGATAATAAACATTTTTTTATAAAATTTTGGTAGTTTACATTTTTGACGATCCTGAATCCAGTGGTATAGTTATATTTGAGAAAAAAAATGCCTAATGTACTTTTGTCTTTTTTGACAAAGAAAAATTAACATAGAGGGCCTTGAAAATAGTAATTAGGCTATGGAAATTTGTGTCAAAATACTGTTGTTAATACTGAATCTAACAAAAAAAATTAAATCAAAATCGGTTGAGAAATGCGGATTTTAAAGGGGTTTTTCCAAACAAAATAGGTCACTCTGCATAGAGTATATTCTAAATATATTCCACATTCCATAATAAAGTGAAGAAAATTAAAGAAAAACTACTTAAAGCTAGAAAGTAAAATATAGTACCTATTGATATAATACACCAGATTTGAAGCAATAGGTAGTAATAAAATTTAGAAATTATGTTTAATAACGCCGCTCATTAAAAGGTAAGCTTTTTAATGAATGTGGGATGATAATATATAGTTTCGCTATATTATATGAAAAACTGGCTCGAAATAATGTTGTTTTATGTCTGGGTAAAGTTATATTAGTTTTAAATGTAACGTTAATATTGTGGAATTCAGATCTTTTGGAACTTTAGTTCTTTACGCCAGGTTATGTTTGAGCGACCAGGGGTCGCGACGCAAAAGATCTGACCGTTACGCGTTACGTTACGCTACGTTATGTTACATTGCTTCGTTATGTGCCTTGCTTTTGCTTGCCTCCTTAGTCTCTCTCTCGTTTACGAAGCAGCGATTCATAATAATAAATATGCTCCTACCCGGATTCGAACCCGGGCCGCCCGCGTGCAATGCGAGCATTCTAACCACTGAACCACCGATGCTATATTGAAATTCTATGCAAAGCAGGTATTCGCAGTGCTAGTGATCTACTTGAATTTGTTCGGATAAATTTTTACTATTATTCCATAATTTTTTTTGCGCGATTGAGGGGTCTAGCTACTTTTCGAAATACAGGGTGTTGAAATTTTGAAAACTTGAATGTTTTAATTCGATAACTTTAAAATGGATGGATAAATTGATTTGACATTTGGCAGGTAGTTTTTAAATGTAAAAGGGCATATTTTGAAAGAAATTGTAGTTTGTGCAACTAGTGTGGATATGATGGCCATATCGCACGAGGACGAAGATGGAGCACGACGCCGTAGGCGGAGTGCTCAATCGTTCAAGTGCGATATGGACAATCCACACGAGTCGAGCAGCATATTTTTTCTACGACCCACGTAGGAAAAAATCTAGAAAATTAAAATTTCTACAAACTGTAATATAACTTCAAATTAAAAATTTAACAATTCAATTTTATGTTTCCACTAATTTTGTGGTGAACGAATGTCCAATTTGTATAATGATACGGTTTCCTTTTTTAAATATACGATGCTGTTATAAGTAGATGTTGCCAGTCGGACTCCCTCATGGAGGGTACCGTACCATTATCTATAATAATGAATATTCTGCTAAATATTTCAAACGTCTACCTGTTGTCGTTATTAATATCAAGCAGAATGATTATTTAAAAATAAAATTAACAATAAAAAAAATTCCTTGCGGGGAATCGAACCCGGGTTTACCGCGTGAGAGTCTGGTGTGCTTACTACTCAACCACCAAAGAATATGTAAATTGTTTATCTGTAACGTCAGATGTATTACATAACTTTTGCTTAAAAGGAACTAAAGTTCCTACCGTGTGTCCCGCGACACGTTCTACCTTTTTTTAAATTTTTTCATCTATTTATCTAATGGTAACCACAGTTTATACAAATGGACATTACAGAATCGGACTTTAAATATGTAGAGTTGATTGAACGTAACAAATGCTCGACATTATGATTTTTCCCACCCCTTTCCGAGATATCTCCCTTAAAAGATGGTGACTAAAATTGAGTTTTTTTTTCTAAAATTTCAGTTAAGCTAGAAACTTGAAATTCTGTAATTTATTGAAAAAATTATAAATTATGGTTATTTTTTTACTTTACAGCTGTTGGTTTTGGGAAAAATATTTTAAATAAAACAAGGATTTTAAGTTAAATTTTAATTCATAAAACTTTATCTCGAAAAAAAGTTTTGATATGAAGGGCTGCTAATTTTACCCCCGTATATTGTTACAGAAATATTGAAAAAATACCCGGGTTAGTCCTTTGCGAGTGCACGAAAATTACAGAATTTCAAGTTTCTAGCTTTACTGTGATTTAAAAAAATAGATAAAACCTCAATTTTAGTCACCACCTTTCAAGGGTGATATCTCGGAAAGGGGTGGGCTGAGCAAATTTTGTTATAGGAAAGACCCATCGTAATTTCATCACCTCCTGAATTTTGTCGCATGAATGTAAATGTAAAATGTAAAATGTATGTAAAATTTTGTGCATTTGTAGTTTTTATTCATCTTAAACATCTCTGAATAAATTGGTTCTATGAATTTGTTTTTACACTCACATTGTATGTCCCATTCTAAATGTGTTACCATTTTTTATATATACCTACAGGGTGCGGCATCAAAAACGAAAAACGTGAAACATGGATGAATATCTTGAAGACAATTTTTTTGGAGAAAATGCTAAAACAGTTCGATTTTTATTTCAAGGGGAACATATTTCGATCATATTCCCAACTGTCACCTCCCCTCTGTTCAAAAAAATGTTTACGAATAGATAATTTCTGACCGTTGAATCAGCTGGCATTAGAACGGGGCTATGTTCCGCAATATTGCATTAGTACGTTTTTGCGAATATTGGTGGTAATATTATTTAACATTGTTGTCGCCAAGACAAATGTATTGTTGTTTATGATAATCAATGACATCGTTATTTTCCATATTGTTCGTTCGTCGGTATTTTATTTTGTTTATTGAATAAAAATCAGAGTAACCATAACTATTTCATTTCCTACATACACATCAGAGCATAAAGTTTTGGAGGAATTGGGACGCCACCTATACAACCCTGGAACGCGACCTTGAGGTAGGTAGTCCATTTTCTTCCTGAAAAGCCCTAGCTATTTGTATTTAATTGGTAATAGTGTCAGAGGAGTGAAGAGGGATGTAGGAAAGTTGAGGATATGATCGAAAAATATACCCTTGGAATAAAAATATAGATATTATTTAATCTGTGTCGTTTTTAGTGATGCACTCTAGTTGAGTTTTATGTTATTTTATTGATAAAATGTAATATTTCAAGTTATGGAATTAAACAATTTTATTTTGTTAAATCTACATTGTATTTAAACATAAAGTGACGCGTTTCGCTAACACAGTAGCTTTTTCAAACGAATGGAGGTATGGGCGGATGTAATTTCGGCCGGAAAAAGGGCAGGTACTAAAAGCCGGTAGGTAAATTCGGCCGGAGGTTTTAAGTTGCTTCCTTATCTCATAGGTATTTTCGGCCGCAAATCAAATAAAATAACAGAATGCTTTATATTAAAATATTTCTTTATTTCAATAAAATTATTACATCATTTTATTTCTATAACTTAGGTAAACTATAAATTTTTAAAAAACGTTTTGATGTGATACAGATTTAACGAAATTAATTCTAGAAATATTGGCAGATCGAAGCATATTTACCATGTTTTCGATAAATTTTAGTTTGTTTTTTACTTGTTTGTCTTTAATTTTTGCTGGAATATTTAAATTTTTTATTTTTAAATATGCATCGATCTGACAATCTTTTAATTTTTCTATAAAAATAAATATAGAAGGGTGACTTGAATAAAAACTAGAATTAAAGTGCGAATGGAATGATTCGCAGGCATTTGTGGTTCTTTTAATTGATGGGTTTTCATATGCCCATATATTTGGTGGAAAATGAGATTCTGGCGCTATGTAGTTTTCTAATAAATAGTCTGCGTATTTATCTATAAGTTTATGGTCCGGTTTGTATGACATGAGATCAAATATGAAACAATCTTCAACTTCAGAGGGGTCTAAATAAGTTAGCCCAAAAGTATGAGTAAGCCATTTGCTTTCCTCGCAGTTTTTATCTTTATACATTTGGGTTAACCCTAATGATTGTATTTTCCTATACCACGCCTGGTGCAAGTGGAATCTACAACCATTTAGTTTGGTTTTGGGAAAGACAACTTTTAATGCGTTATGCACAATTAATATTTTACAGAAACTATTAAGCGTAATTACCAATATTTTAATCTCATCGTAAACATCAACCCCTCGGCCGAAATTACCCCTGTCATAAATGGTACCCCTTGATTTATGCAGGTAGGCCAAGGGATTACCGGCCGAAATTACGCCCGCCGGGAGGTATAATGAGAAATTTTCTATTTATACAGTGCCTTAATACTAAATTATACGGATATTTAACAATAAAATTATAATCCATTTACAAGGAAATGAAATGAATTTGTCTAAATATGGGATTAACTAAAGTATTTAACAAGTTTACCTGGAAACTCATTCACAACTATCCTACAGGAATCTTTCTAGGTGAAAAGGTTTAATAATGGAGAATTGTTAATATCAAGTTGGTCGTTAAGAAGATTATCTGAATATTTGTTTTTATTTATCTCTAGGGCTTCTAAAAGATTTAATTTGAAAGATTTAGTGTCTATATGCAAAATTTGAATCGAAAGAGTGTTGGTTTGCTAATAAATGATTTGAATAGTTGGGATCTAATTTTTGATTGTTATAACAACGTTTGTGTTCTGAAATTCTAGTTTTAAAATTCCTAAAAGTTCTACCTATATAAATTTTATCACAGTCGTCATTACCACATTTTAATTTATAAACTCCTGATTTATTTAGTTTTGAAGATTTGGATTTGTTGTTTTTAATGAATTTGGATAAATTGTTGTCAGTTTTGAAGCAAATATTCAAGTCTAAAGTTTCTAAAAATGATTTTATTTTTAAGGATAGTATTCCAAAGTAAGTTAAGCTTTTAAATTGGTTATTTTTGTTTTTATCAGAAGGAAATACTTGTTCTAGAGTATGTTTTCGTATCTTTTTATTTATGATGTCAATTAAATTTGGATCGTAATTATTTATGTTTATGTTTATGTTATGTACTTTATGTTTAAATACAATGTAGATTTAACAAAATAAAATTGTTTGATTTCATAACTTACTATGGATCTACATCAAGTAAAAGCCTCATCTATTCAATTTCAAAATTTGTAATATTTTACTCTTAACTCTAGAAAAATAGTTATGATTGAAAATGTCTTCTGGAGATTCAGCGCAAAGACTGCGCCACAGCCTCGACGTTACACCGGAACCGTCTCCGGGTCGTCGCAGAGGCTCATTCTTGAATCTCCACCTACCAGAGACCAATTGGAGGGGTTCTCTAACGCATCTTCACTTGCCTACCTTCAGCATAACCACTCCCGATGGAGAACAAAGTCTCGCCAGCAAGTTTACCTTCGGTCTAGTTAGGAGGCATTCTCATAACGTTAGTGTTACTATTATTTTCGAATTTCTTAGATGTTCCAATTCCAAACTGATTTTAATAAAATTATACAGTTGAGCAGCCAAGTAGGCGGGACCCTATTACTTTTTCTCTCTTAGTTAATAATCTCTGGTACTTCAGGTTAGTTGGCGATTACTGCTGCCAGGTCAATCACTAATAGACTGACCAGATGGCAAGCACCCATTATTAGGCTACACGGTAAGGTGTATAACTATACAAAATGTTGGAAATCGGAAGGAAGGAAGGTAATGCAGAAATAGCTGAGTTTAAATAAACATGTGATGATATTCCTGGCAGCAGTTGCAGCCATACAACACTGTACAGAAGAGCTATTAAGACAAGAGTTTGAGGAAAAGATCATTGCCATATACTCCCTTCAATTCCATGCAAAACTTGTTCTGTGACTGCTTGGAGGCGCTACAAAAGCTGGGCAGTCATAATAGATTGTCCTTGGCCACGGTACCAGTCTTCTCAGATCACAATGGCAATGAAGAGGCAGACTCACTAGCCCGAGAAGGGACACGTTGTGGTCCCATTGGCCCAGAACTTTTTTGTGGCATAGCGAAACCTCTGCAAAAAACAATTAGCAACAGTACTTGGGCAAAAAAAAAACAGTCTCGAGAATGTTGGAACAAGGCAACAGGAATGAGGCAAGCCAAAGAGTTCAACAAAAAACACTCGCCAATATTCACGGAGTATCTACTGAGCCATAATAGTAAAACAATCAGAACCTAGTTGTGCTCCTAACAGACTTAACAAACA
>CAJUYG010002435.1:0-20545 GCA_910591675.1 Galerucella calmariensis | reverse complement strand
CCTAGACTAGTGTTGTAGTAAATTTTGTGCTCTACAAATTAGTTCCTTTATCAGTTTACTCTATCTTGCACCGTTTTCATGAAAATCGCGTTTTAATACTTCGAAGAGAAATTACACAGTGTTAAAAAAGAGTTTTGAGTGATAAGTATTACAAATTTCAAAACTTTTATGTCATCAGGGTATAGAACAGCTCATTTGGAACATAATTCGTATCTACAGTTTTTTTTGTAACTAATTAAATAAACGCGTAAATAGAGAAAAACCTACAAAACTGATATCTCAGCGATACAAAAAAGGTCTTGAGTGACGTCATGCGCACGACGGACGGAAAATGGAACACGGGAGCATCCGGCCCTGGGTTGGAACAAACCTGTTATAAACGTGCTGTGGAGCGTACCGGGCGTACCGTACAACAAATAGGTGTCTGCGTTCACCCTTTTTTTTTCGCTTTACTCATTTTCAATGTTACCTCCCACTACAGCTCTTGCAAGACATAAATGCCCTTTACAGAGGCATTAGTTGTCCTCCAATTCTGTTGGCGTTTGGCATTGTCTGAATAATTTTTGTGGTATAGGTACGACACTGACCGGCTTATCGTAATCCAATAGTAATGTAGTTGGGAGAGTCTATACCTACGCGATCGCTCGTTATCACGTTTGGCGCATGCAGTATTGCTGTTACTATACTTGCCAAACAAACACTAAATACCTGGACAGCAAGAAGAGCTTTAGACTTCTGGCACGATTTACCAGGATTGGTTCATTCAAAGGGCTTTATACATCCTTCGAAGAATGTCTCCAAACAAATGTTTGACTATAAAAGGCATGACCTACGTTATCTAACAGGCCACTGACATCTGAATCATCATATGTTAAAACTTGGACTGTCGAAAGATCGGACTTGCCGTCTTTGTCTGGAAGATGATGAAACAGCAGAGCATATTATTATTTGTGCTTCTCTCTCTCTCTCTCGCCCTCGGACCTGAAATATCATTCACCAAATGAACTAATCGGCTTTGTTAAGACGCTGAATTTGTTTGGTGGAATCTGAATACGTGTGAGCCACAATGGACTCTTGCGAGTCGCAGTGGATTGCCTTATAGACCCACTCACCACACACCTAACCTTCTATACTTGAATAGACCTAACATTCAAGATGCCGTTTTTTATTGTTTTTAATTACAACATAATTTTTCCGTTTTCAGTTTGGAATTGGGGATTCAAGAAAATTCGAAACAAAGTTTCGCTAGATATTTAACCGAGTATTTAGCATATTTAATACCTTAACAGAATTAGTGTTTTTATTGATATTTAATGTTTTAATAATTTTACAGTGTGATAATTTTAAAACTGACAATGGATGGACTATATTTCGATAACGGAAAGGTAACAGAAAAATCTCAAAACCGTTTTTGGGATAAAGAGGAGAAACTAAAATGACAAAGCATAATGCGGTTTCCTCAACCTACAGAGGTTGTTTTCAACAACCCCAAAAAAAAATTAGATAGTAGTAAGTCTGGTGACCTAGGCGGCCACTCAATGGGACCTTACTATACATTTATTTGTATAAATATTGTTCAAGCAGTCCCTAAACGCAATAAAAAAGAAAGTGCATTATCTCATATGTCAATTTACTCCCACCTTCTTATCCTATAAACGATTTTGTCATTTTTTTGACATCTCTTTCGTAGACGAGCCATAGCCCTTTGTAAATTTAAAATTAGCACACTGTATACAGACCACCTAGTGCTACTAACCTTTTAGACTACGTATTGCACGAATTAAAAATTGGAGCTATTATTTCATAACTATTTTTTTTTGTATGGGAAGTATACTATCAATAATAATTTTAAGATATAGCCTACAGTAACCTTTATTGAAAATTTTTCAAGAAAATAATAGCTCCAAAGCTCTGCTCCGAAACTGAAACGAAATTCACCAGTATTCGGTATATCAAAAGCTGCAGTATTTATCACGGTGGCTTAAAAAAACGACAGACCTTCGGTGTTGCCGATCAACGAAATTCTAAACCAAAACCAAACTAAAAGTCTACTCACCGGTCAAGAGATCTATCTCAAATCAGATGGACTACAAAGAAAAAGTCTGGAACTAGATACCAGGTTTAAGTACGGCTAGGATCTTTATCAAATTAACTTTAACACTGGATGCAGAAGACTAGCTGGACATGGACAAGGAGGATACAACTGAAATTATTACGCTGCACACTATTATCTGGGCAGAATAGGGCTGGTCGAAAGTACCGTATGTTGACTCTGCATGGAAGAAGAAGAATCGATGGAACTAAACGTGCTAGGCTACAGACCTCCTGGACCTGCGTTTGTGTGGATTGAAAGGGAAAGGCACAGTTTGTCCCAGAGCATGGCTTGGAAGCACACTTTCCTATGGCGTGTTTTTCCGCTTCAAAGAATCGGTCTCAGTCACAAATAACTTGATAATGTGTAACTAGGAACTAGCAAAACGTTACACCCATGCTCAATCCCTTAAGACATGGGATGGAATCAAAGGATGCTAGGATCACCCTAGGCGACCTTGGGAAGCTGGCGTCGAAAAAATATTTGGCGATGACCAGGAAAAACCCACGTTTAACAGAAGGATTTCTGACTGGCAACTGTCAACTAAGGAAACACCTCCATACTAAGGGGCTAGTGGACACACCTCTAAGCAGGATGTTTGAACAAGAAGATAAAACTATCAGGCATGTTTTATGCAAGTGTCCGGAGTTATCAATAAGTCAATAAGAGAGTGTGTGTTCAGTGAGTCTTGGCCTACACCTGCCGATATAAAGGAGATGTCTCCTAGTGACCTGTCCCTGTCCACCTTCCTGGGAAGGACAGGGTGGACAATGACCTAGGAGGACAACTCCTTGGAAGGATGTACAATGGGTCACAAGTGGCCAAAGTGCTGTGAGCCTACACTCGCACCATCCCTACTTCACAGATACAGATACAGAATGTGTAACATTATCTTACTAAATTCGTTTACCTTATCTTAAATTTTTTAGGTTTTGTTGAGCATTAGTTGTCATGCTAGAAGTAAACCTTTTTAATTGCTTTAAGATTGAAAGCTGCATTAAATAATTTGCTTCAACGTTCCACGTAACTATTACACTGACGAAAACAGTTATTTTTTCAAGTATTATTTAACAAATATCGCCTTATCAGCCGCTTTCATTGTGTTTCAGCTGACAGATTAACATTTGATGGTCGTCTTGTGATAATGCAACATCAAAAATTTCTTTTAGTAATTAGTTTTAATTTGTTTATAGACGCTGAATCGTACTGAGTCCATGGTATCACTCTGTTTTCGATCGCTGACTGCTTTTATTAATGATGATAATTTGCGAGGACTACAATCGTTTCTTGAAAGCAGACAAGCTCAAGTCGATGATAAAGATGAGGTAAGATTTTATTACATTTTTACAATAATTCGAGGGATGTATATTTTGAGTGTTGTTTTAACAACATAGTAGGCGCCGGTCAACAAATATCAAATGTTAAAATTAATTGTTATTCAATCCTGCACGGGATCATGCAAGATCGCAACTTTGAAATTATGTTGTAAAATTTAATTGAAACTACCGATTTTTATGTAAAAATTTAGTTTTTTTTCTTACATTAAGCAACAGAACTGATTTCTTTTCTATTAATTAAGTATCAATATGCAAATCAGTAGATCTATTCGGTAGAACCGGCAACCCTGTGAACAGATGACAGAACCGCCAACCGTCCGCTATTCGCCGGCGCTCTGCGAAGCGTCAACGCCGCTCTCGTGCTATCCGCAATTTAGCGCAAAATTTTTAATTAATAAAAATGGTGTCCTCCCGTTTTAAGTGATTGCAATCGGATTAATCCTGGCGACTTCTATGAGTCTGAAGTGTTTCCACAAAGATAGTGGCGACAATTATCGTCTCAAAAGCGAACCATACAGGAATAATTCATCTGCAAGATAAAAGAACTGTTACTGCTGATTGGTACATATCGAGTTTTTTGACGGAAGTAAATGCTGAGCTTTGAAAAACCAACCCCAATGTCGAATGATACTCCACCAAGATAATGAAAGTCTCAATACAGCACAAAAAACAATAGAGTACACGCACATTTCATATTTTGCTTAGATATTAGTTTGTAATAGTAAAGTTGATATCAAAAATAACTAATAATATAAAATAAATCAGTTTCCATTGGAAATTACTTCCAAATTTTAATGCACTTTCCTACCACCACCCGAGGATTTCCGGATGCTACCGATGATATGTGTGATGTCATACCATTTGTTTACTTTTGTCAATATGGCCGGTATTGCATTAGGTTCTGAGTAGTTTTGTGTTTATATTGTATTTTAATTAACTATTAATTGCTTCATCGACGTAAAAATATCATTTATATGTTTGTTTGAGACCATTACGTGTTTGTGTGTGCTTTTTTTATTTCTAAAAGTCAACGTAAAGTGGAAAGTGGACATAAATATTCGATATTTCCGAAGATATTTTAAAACTTTTGGAAAAAAATATTTTATTTACTAGTTCAGTGTTCAGTGACGATTCTTTCATATTTTGTGAGTAAAGATATGGCTATCGAAGGTTTTGTAGAAGCACAAACTGATAACTTGCCCAAAGTAGACTTGAATTTATGAAGTCAAACAGCTGCTTTAATTCAGAGGAAATAAGAGGAGTTTAACATTATCGTAAGTACGATGAAACTACCTATGTAATATATATACCAACCATATTTCGGGAATCTTGATGTGTGGTCGTAAGAAAATAATGTTTTTATGGTTGATTCCTAGACATAGGTAAATAACCTCAAACTATTTAAGAAGAAAAATTCCCAACATAGAAGTAGGTAGGTACTTACATTAAAATGGTCTTCACAAACAAAAGCAGTAGTACCCGTAGTACCTATTTGTCGAAATATCGTCTTTGTTTCGACGCATAGCTTGCAACCACAATGCCCTTCTCTTACGTGCATTTTTGCTTGCGCCCTCTGGTAAAGGAACAAATATTTTGTCTGGAGTTTTAATAGACGTTGATTTACACTGGAACAATGCAATACTTGGAATAAAAAGTTTTTTTGCCTTTATCCATTTTTAAATCTTTCAGAAATAAATTAGGTCACAAAAACTCAAAGCGTGATACACGAATAAGAACGTTAACAAATGGAGTGACGTCAACGGATGGGGCAGCCATCTTTATGACGTAAAGCGCGTTTTGGCGGACTTTCAAATTTTATGATTTTTAAAGTCGTTTTAAAAGTAAAGTTTATATTTTTTTGAGAAAATAGGCATGCAAGGTGTTAGGAGACCTGATAAAGTGTCAATTCCCACCAATAGCAAAATTTATGCTTGTACCCTATTATTAAAGCATGAAACCCTCGAATACAGTTCCGATCTAAGTCCTAACGCACAAAAATTACGAATGAACTACTTGGTCAAAGATTCTTGTCCCCAGAAGATGCAGTAAACGCTTCCAAAAACTATATTTTATAGCAACAAGCGAGTGGAATAAATGCTTCAAAAATTAGTTCCGAAGTATTAAAGATTTGAAAAACAATAACAATAATAGTTATCTGCAAAATATTAAAGACAATATTTTCTCGTGATAATAGTGTAGATAAAATATCTATTAACATTTGCCAAGCCAACAGAATGATAGTATCTACAGTACTATCAACGGATACACCAACTAACTGTATTCTTTGGTACTATGTTGAAACTGCTGAGACAAAAATTTATATTGTTACTTTTTCGAATAAAAATTATATTTACCGAAGGTGAAAATTGTTATGAAAGTTACTGACTTGGAAACAAACATTTGCCTTGTGATTTATTTCGAGTAATAAATCTTTATGATAATAAGAAAACTAAGCTAGTATTTATTAAAGAATTTCTGTTCATTCGAAACGATTTATAGTCACAATATTTACCTATAAAAAATAAAAAATACGCATTAATATAAAGGTTGTCCCGTAAAATCTAGAGATCCATCCTCCACTTTCGATGCCTTCTACCATAGGCGTACGATCAAATTTTTATAAAGGACTCATATATTTGTATAGTCTATTTTTATGAATGAGATATTATTAAAATAATGAAGCATTCATAATACATTGGCGTATCACTTCTTTTAGTAGACAGTTAATATATCTTTTGAAGTTATACCTCGAGTATTTTCATATGAAATAACATTTTTATGAATATATGGGGTTTATACTTATAAGACCATTAACTAAGAAGCAACAACTACTTCCCTGGCTATATGCCACGAAGGACATTGAATTATACTTCAAAGTTAAACGGGGTTGGAATATCTGCAAGATGAAACCAACCATTTTAGTTCGCAATTCGAAAGGACAACATCACTTATAGTAACTATAGTATACTCATCAGTATATCAACGTTACGTTCATAAATAATAATTTTGATATAAAAACTCACCAGTATCAGTATAAGTTGGGAAGTTATTTATCTATTAATTTTCTGTAAGAGATTCTTTTAATTGAAATAAAACAAAATTTTAAAACTTTATTGACAAATAGGTGCTTATTGAAAATAATCTTATGATATGGCTAGGTAATCTTTAATACAAAGGACTTTTGGCCTGTGCAAATCTTTTTCTATTGTTCTGTACAGCTAATACAAGTGACCGTTTTGCATTAGGTTTTATTACTTTTTCGTACATAAAAATAGGCTATCATTTCCATCTTCATCTACCATGGGGGTGAGATGAAATTCTTATAAGGGCTAAATTTATTTCAAAAAAATTTCTTTCTATCATAGGCGTGCGATAAAATTTTTAAGAAGGTTGATTTATTTATAAAAATTTCCATTTGTACGATAAAATATTTATAAGGGATTAAGCCAAGGCTGGGAGGCCGTTGGCACAATTCTGATGCATATCTTTCGGGCCTGTTTGGCACGCAGGTATGTCCCTGAACAGTGGAGGCAGGTGAGAGTCGTCTTCATACCCAAGCCGGGTCGTACCACATATACGGTGGCTAAATCCTTTAGACCCATTAGTCTAACATCCTTTGTGTTGAAAACACTGGAGAGGGTGGCTGATCGGTACATAAAGGAAAAGGTTGGGCTTAGGTATCCTTTGCACAACAACCAACATACTTTTAGGTGTGGCAAGTCAACTGAAAGTGCCTTACTCCAACTGGTAACCCAGGTGGCGAAGTCGCTGGAAAATGGCATGATCGCCCTGAGAGCTTTCTTGGATATACAAGGGGCATTTGACAGCACCCCTGTAGGATCCATTTGTAGGGCTGCGGCAAATCATGGAATAGAGCCAATGATCACTCACTGGCTTGGGGCCATGTTGTGCAACCGTACAGTAGAGGCCACATGGAAAGACCATGTGGCAAAAGTAATCGTCGCTAGAGAATGTCCGCAAGGGGGTGTTCTCTCGCCCACATTGTGGAACCTAGTCATTGATGAGCTAATAACCCTTTAAAACGGCGAGGGCTTTCTAACGATTGGGTATGCCGATGATATCGTTGTCCTTGTTGTTGGAAGGCACATTACCGTTCTCAGGGACCTCATGCAAAGGGCTCTGAATAGGGTACATGGGTGGTGTAACGAACACGGACTTGCAGTTAATCCTGCCAAGGCTGAGATAGTTACTTTCACCAAAAAGAGAGGTATAAGACCTGAGGGTCTAAATCTTGATGGAGTACCACTGCCGGTGGTTGAACAGGTGAAGTATCTAGGAGTGATCCTTGATAAATCACTGACATGGAAGGCTCATCTTGATAGTCGCCTAAGCAAGGTGACAAACACGTATTGGGCCTGTAGGAGAGCCATTGGTCCGAGGTGGGGACTGACCCCCAAAACGATCAAATGGTTCTATAGAGTGATTATGTGGCTCTGGTCTGGTGGCCGAGGGTAACCTTGGTCACGGCTAGATCGCAACTAGCACGCCTTCAAAGGGTGGTCAGTTTGGGGGCAGCTGGCTGCATGAGGACTACACCAACAGTTGCGATGGAAGTGATCCTTGGTCTTCGGCCTCTCCACCATGTGATCGAGGCTGAGGCGGGGAGGGCTTTCCTGCGCTTGAAACGGTTGAGATACGTGCGAAGAGGGGAAGAGTGCAGGCACGTCAAGAAGTTCCGGCTCCTGGAAGATATTCCAGTTCTGGCTCGAGGGGCTGATGAATGCCTGCGTAAGTACTACTTCGCTACCCCATACAGGGCCATGATCCGGGATAGAGAGTCCTGGGAAAAAGAGAGGATTACACAGCCTAATGGGACCGTCTGGTACACAGATGGCACATGCTCCGGTGATAGAGCAGTGGCTGGAATTTACTCCAGGAACCCAAGAACACAAGACTGTGTACCATTGGGTGATGGTGTATCTGCATATCAGGCCGAAATATATGCTATCTTGGAATGTGCGCAGATAAACCTAGACAGAGGTTATGTGGATCGACGCATAACCATATACTCCGACAGTCAGGCAGCAATTAAAGCCCTGTATGTGGGTATACCAGCAACTCAGGACTTGCTAACGAATGTCGAGAACGACTTGCTAATCTTGCAAGGCGGAACGTGGTGCGGCTAGAATGGATTCCAGCCCACTCTGGTTTTGAAGGCAACGAGATGGCGGATGCACTGGCTGCGGAAGGGGCAACAGCTCCTTTCTGCGGCCCGGGTCTGACCCTGGGCTCAACAAAACAAAAAATACGCAAGGAGACGAAGAAGTGGCTGAGAAATCAGCACCTCGCTCATTGGAAAGGGAAGGACTGATGGACACGCCAGGGCAGCTACTGAACTACCAAGGAGTAGGCTAAGGAAGATAGCAAGACTCCTAACAGGGCACTGCTGTATGAGGAAACACCTCCACAACTTAGTTCCCTATGTAGGGGTTGTGGCATGACTGACGAAACGTCTATCCATGTTCTCTTAGAGTGTCCACTCTGGGCTGTACTACGCAGGCGAATCTTCGGAGTCCCTGTTATGGCCCCTGCAGACACAAGCAGACATCCATTGAAAAAGGTTGTGGCCTTTATTGAAGGGCTCGGCTTCATGGATGTCTAGGTAGCAGGAATGACACAATGGGCCCGCCAGTGGCCTCAGTGCCGGAACCTTGGCTTGAGTTGTCCAGGACAAGGCTCGCCTGCACATTTAGTAGTAGTAGTAGTAAGCTATATCCATATCCTCAACATCTTCCATGGGAGTAAGATGATTTACTTGTAAAAATTTCCATTTGCTACAGGTGCATGCTGAAATTTTTATGATTCATTTTTTTGTAAAAATGTCTATATCATACCTTGGGTATGGGGGTTCATTTATATGTAGAAATTCCCTCCTATCACAGGCGAGCGATAAAATTTGTAAAGGGGTTCAATTTATTTGTAAAAATTTCTATATCATGAGTGGTAACATTTTTATTATTTCCTTATGGAAATTTGATGAATAATAATAAATTTACTCTTTAATAAATTTTCGTACGCCTATGGTAGATGGACTTTTTGACAAATGAATTTGCCCCTTTCAGAAATGTTATCGTACTCCCATGATTTGGAAGTTATTATAAATAAATCGATCCATCTTTCTCTAAAGGGCTGAAGAATGAGGGCAAATTTTTTATGGGACAAGGTAATTCCTTGGTCCGATCTTCAAATTTTACATAAACATAATTGATGGATGACGTGTTTCGTATTTTATTGAAACTCATCGCCTAACGGAGTTAAAAAGGGGAAGAAAGTTATTTTGGGGGTGATTTGCTTGGAAGTTGATATCAATACTCCTTAATGCTTCTGACATTCATAATAACGTTAAAATCTAATTAAAGATCCTATTATAGTTCATATAATAGCCTTCTTGTTGTGCGTCATCGTTTGTAACGTATGTCCGGGTTTTCGGCATGTCGTATTTTTTATTTGCTATTTTGACATATAGCTAACCTTAAATTTGATAAATAAAATCATCAGGATCGTATTCAGCCAAATTCGAAAAGGCTATGAAACTATCAATCTTTTTCAAAATACTAATGTTTTTCCGAGTAACTGGGCATATTTTTGTACTATTTAAATAAATATAACAATGAGATTATTATCAACTTTTCATAAATAATAACTGACCGTAAACAACAAAGTACAGACCTGACGAGAACTGTCAATAGGACAGTAGAAAAAGACATAAGACACATTGCCAATACGAAATATACGTCTGCATCCTATTTTGAATGATATGTATAATTTCTCCCGATTGATAGGTCGCGCTTGCGCGTAATCTAAACATCAACTAATCATATTTTTAAGTCCAAGATTATGGTTAACGTTTCTAATACATTTGAACGGTTCATTATTGTGTAATATTGTTTAGGATTAATCACAGACCTGCCTTTTTTCCATTTCTTCCAACGTAATGTGCTAGAACATTAACAATCTATGACGCACTCCAAGAAGGGTATTACATGAACTCTAGAAGCTAGCTTAATATAAATCTGCTGGCATTTCAAATCAATATGTCTTCAATTATTTAAGATGAACTGTATTTTTGTGTTGTTTATTTTTTTTGTCTACGGTGTCGTCATTATTATCTTTTTTTCTAGAATGGAACCACAGCTCTCATGGTGGCGGCCGGTAAAGGCCGATTGTCGATGGTACGAGAGTTGTTAGCACACGGAGCCGATCCCAATGTAGAAGATAATGATTCTTGGACAGCACTTCTTTGTGCTGCCAAAGAAGGACATACGGATATAGTCCTTCAACTCCTAGATCACAATGCCGTTATCGATCATAGAGATATTGTAAGTTTTCAAAACTCATTCTGTCTTATTAATAAAAATCTCTTACTCCGCCCTTACTCCTAGATTAGTCAGAGACTAGTTACTCTGAGACTAGCGTAGGTTTAAAGAAGTGATACAATTGCTATTAATAAACTCCGACTAAGGAGGTAATAGTTACTCTTTCCTTATTACTGGGTTTTGACATGATTTAAGGGAGATTCACAGTTTTATGGTAGGAATTGACCAATAAAGTAACGTTATGGTGACATCTGTTCTGTTTTTTATTGTGACATGTGTCAGTGCTCTGTTCATTCATTTCAAAAATAGTTACCTCATAATTATATCTCAGTTTGTATTTTGTGTTAAAAGTAGTATTTCCGGATTTTCTTCACGTTTTTTCATTGTTAATACCTAGTTATATATATTTAGTAGGAGTTCTGTTGAAAAACTCACTCTCACTCAAATTGAAGGAATCAAAAAAAGGCGTGCTGAGGAGAAACTCCAGATTACTATACCACGCAAAGAACATGAAAAATTTTTGCAACAAAAAGAAAAGGAAAAATTGAATAAAAACTGATAAAAAATTTTATTTTTAATTTTATAGCTTTCAATTCCTCTTCTAACAATGTTTTTAAGGGATTAGCCCGAATTTTATAAAATTTAATTTTTCTGATCTAACGAATATTTTCTGCTTCTTCCAATTCTTCCATCTTTCTCAAATCTTCCAAATAATAATCCCTTTCTTCCATCGCAAAATAATTACCACTCACTGAACCAAAGCAAATACTTAATAAATATACATAGTTGATAAAAATAAACTGAGTAATAATACGAACTAATAATGCAAAAACGACAAACTAAATTTCGAATTAGGATATGACATAATACCACAATTGACAGTTCAACAAAACTAAGGTTATATTTATTCGAAGGTTATTCCGAGCTTAAACTACCTATTTCCTTAGATTAAAATTATTACCAAAGTTAGTCTCAGACTAACCTCGGAGTAGCCTATTCCTTGTCTAATATGAGTTTATTAATAGCGTATCTGGCAAACTGATGGTTTTAGCTTGGAATAAAGTTAGTCTCAGGTTACTCTGTGTTTATTAATAAGACCGATTATGTTTATCATAAATCTACTGTATGAATTGATTTATATTTGATTGAATTAATTCAAATTTTTTTTAGGGGGGCTGGTCAGCTCTCATGTGGGCAACGTACAAAGGAAGATTGGATACCGCCTTGATACTTGTAGAAAGAGGTTCAGACGTGAATGCTCATGGTAACTTCCATATTTCTTCATTATTATGGTCGGCCGGTAGAGGCTATACGGAAATCGTAGAGTGTCTTTTGCAACATAACGCTAAGGTAAACGTTGGTGATAAATATGGTACTACTGCATTAGTTTGGGCTAGTCGAAAAGGATATACAGAAATCGTGGAACTTTTATTAAAAGCCGGTAAGTGGGGAAATAATTTTAGAATACTATCAAATGACAAATAGCATATTATACACCAAGGTGGATGTGGTGAAGACTATTATTATTGACCGAGCGAAATAAGGTGCGAGGCTTATAAAGGTCTTCACCATACATCACATACACCAAACAAGGGTTATTTCGATATAAAATTTTAAAAATAAAAACTATTTAAAAGGGAAATCTCTCTTATCAATAAACAAAAATAAATCAAACTAGAGAAGACAGTTTGAAATTTATAATGTAACTAATTTAAAATAAACTAAAATTTGAATTAAACTGGACAAAATAAAAAATAAACAAATCACCTGAAATATATTTGAACTTTAATTCGAACTTAAAACAGAAATCTTGATAACTTCTTTCTAAATTATTAAAATCCTTTTCATATGAATTTTTCAGAGTCTTCAATCTTCAAAAGCTTTATAAAAGGTTTCTTGGCAAATATTAATCTAAAAAGAAAGAACCTGAAAAATAAAAAAATATTAGTTAGGTTATAAAATCTGACATAAAAATAGAAAGAGTATATCTATGAACATAGATAACTAAGAGTGAACCATAGAGAAATATATTAATTTTATCTATGGAGTGAATTTAGATTTGTCAACTTGAACGGAAGAAAAGATCTTAGTAACAGAAATAAAAACAAATGTCAAATAATTTTTAAAATTTTTAAATTAAACGATAAAAACAACAATGAAGTGAAGCCAAGTAATAAAAATTAAAAATTATTAAATGAATTTGATTGGTCAGCTGATATAAAATAAACTTAAAACTAAGAGACACATGGTTGTTGATTTTAGAAAAAAAAGAATTACGTTGTTATTGATTAGAAACGGAGAGGAAGGCGTCCCTGAGCTGTAAAGAGATACAGAATTAAAAAGAAATTTTTTCAATGTTATTAAAATAATTAAAAATTTAAGTTAAAATAAAATTAAACAACTCAAAATATATATAAAAAGTGAAACTAACCTTTTTCAACAAGTTCCTGTTAAAAATCCCGTGGTAAATATCCATTTAAGTTAATAAACCTTCCAAATAAACCATAAATGGAAACTAGAGGCCATTTATACTGAGAATTCTCCAAGCTGACGACGGAACCTGAGCGAAGCAATCCAAATCAAGGACTGACAGGCCTGACGGTCTGAAACATAAAGGGAAGTAATTATTAGAATTTCAAAACGTAGAAGAAGAAAAGGTATTTGATAAATTATAATTTGAGTCATCAACTTACATGTGTGTGGTGATAATAAAACTCTGATATTTATCTCTCATTGTTGAGGTAATAGATTCGTCCATTTTGTTGAAACACATGTTTCCAAAGATAAATTTGTATACTATTTTTTTTACACATTTTGTGTTAGAGTTGCATAACTAGCGTAAGAACTAGCTTTTAATTTTCAGTAGTATGAATTTTCAGGAGTGAAAGGCCATTTAGATAAGAGTATAATAAAAAATGTTGTCCCCATATTTATTTTTAAATCTGTATCAATACACTTAAAAGTAAAACAATAAACTTATTAATATTTCACTGATCACAAAACTAATTTTTTCTCTTTCATAAGGTTGGCAAATTTAATACACTATTGAACATTTTCAAGGGCAAGGACACAGGACCGGCCATAAAAGTTTTTGAATATAATTAAAGTTAAAAAAGAAAATTAAAAAAAGGTAAACAGAATTAAAAAAAAAAAACCAAAAATAAAATAATTTAATACCTGAACTCACCCTGAGTATTGAAGAGTCCTAGAAAAAACGGTAAGTGGTGTATGATACCATTAACATAAAATAGATTTCAAAAAAATCATTGGCGCCCAACAAACAAACACATCAATACAATAAATAAAAAAAAATTATAATAATAATAATAATAACACACAAAACAATAAAATCATATCAATATATATACAGGGGACGTTGTTCCTTCAGTGAGAGTTGACTCTCCCTAGGTGAAGTCGACTATTACTGGTGTTTTCAGTAAAAGTTCATAAAACCCAAAAGTATTGAAATTTGATTAACATATACTAGTCAGAGTTGACTATATCTAAATAAAGTATACTTCCACTGTGTGGAGGTAGTAGAAGTAGACTTTTTGCAAAGAACACGTTAACAAGTCTACAACAAATAAAAAATCAGAACATTTTGTGATAATTAATGGGCTCGTTTACTAAAATTTTTAAATCATTTTTAACTGTTTTAAAACAAAGTTCTAAGGATAAAAATATGATTCTGAAAATTTCATGTCAATAGAATACCTCGTTCTCCTAATACAACCAATTAAACAAGCATAGCGGGACGAAGACTATGACTGTGACGTCACCGCATATGAAAGATAATGTGCACAAACATTACGCTTCTGACTGTAACGTGCCTCGCATAGAATTTATTTATTTTGTATTAGGTACTTCGTGAAAAAATTTTGTGTTAATAAAATAGAATGTGTGGACCTAATTTTAAAAAAGCAGACTCATTAAATGTTCCAGGAGTGGACTTGCTAATGATTATGGAGTGATTTAATCAAAAACACGAGTTCATTATATTATAATTTTATACTATGTGACACATCGTTTTTGGCTATTTTCGGATCAGAAAGATTAAAAATGTCAATATTTTCATAAATACATGCTCTCTCAAGTGATATAAGTACCGGTTGATCCAAATGTTTCATTTTATTCCTGGTCTGGTGGACAAAGTTACGGAGGTTACTCAAAACTTTGAAGAGAGAATTAAATAAATGTATTTTATTAGCAGGAATGACACCCGAGCATAAACTAAACTCAAAATGAGACCAAGTTGTTTGTACTATTTTTGAGTTTAAAAAAATAGACGAAGCTAAGTGTTATTGTCCTGCTTCGGAGGGAGTCTGTAAGCATGTTAATGCTTTTCTCATGTGGCTCCATCGTGGGAGGGAGGAACCGTCCACTACGGAGACAGTATTATCTTTATCATCAGCTAAGACCTTTAAAAAGTTTATAACTACCCATGGTCTTTTGAAACAAAAAAAATCAAGCGGTGATCAATGATAACCTTTCAGAACACCTTGAAGATGCAAAAAAAAGATAATTTACGAATTGTAGGCTCAGATATTACAATACTGAAAACGTACTTAATATTCTTGAAAAACAAATTTCAAAAAAATTGAAAAAAAAATGGAAATCTTTCAACTGCAGACTGCCCAATTATAGGAGCTTCTTCAGATGCTATTTATAATAAATGTGTAGTGGAAATTAAATCACCAATGTTGAAAAGAACAAGGAAAACTTATTTTGATGAAGCTATTATTTGTTAGAGCTGATCCGGACTTTGAATCAAATAAAATAATTTCTTTTAAAACATATAATATACGCCTGTTTTGTTGATGATCTACTAAAAAAGATTACCTGTTTCTCGAAAAAAGCAATATTTAATAAAATTTTATTTGTGAAGAGCTGATCCCATTTTTTTGTTAAATAATTTTGAACATTAATAACACCACAAGTTATAAGAACAATATTATCTACGTATTTTAGAAAATTTAGATTAATACAAGCGTGTGGTTTTCAATAACCCTCTCAATATGGATTCACAACGTATTTTATAAGGTAATTTATAACGATTTTGTACTTCTAATTGAAGAAAAATGAAATCTTGAAAATACACAACCATAGACATTAGGTTAACTATGCTTCATACAACTGGCCCTTAGGAGTCTCTTCTTCTTCCTAATGGGAAAATAAAAAAAAATATGTAAATGAGCCCATTAAGTGAACATAGAAATTAACTTACCATAACTTAACCCGACCCCAACCTAGTACGTATATTTGTCACCATTTTATTATAAATAAGGATATATGTAATAATTATATTAACCTACCATAACCTAAAACTGAATTAATTTACTAGTAAATTCGTCTCTACATTGAACGAACAAGATATTATTTAAATGTAAATGAATAGTTTGTCACTATTATAAAAAAATATCAATCAAAATAAGCGCACACTCACTCCAGGCGCAACACATTGTATGTCTCTATCGCACTAATGGCAACTGTCTCTTGATGGTGAGGTGGTGGGGATAGTCAAAACAAAGTGCAAGTGAAAATCTCCCAGTGAATCAACTCCTACTAAATCACAGCAGGCATAGTTAAATTTTCCTAGAAAAAGAGTGTTTATTCATTTCAAATCAACTTTCACTGATGTGTTTAGTAAGAGTTGACTATGTCTGGGAAGAGTCAACTCTTACTAATAATCGACTGTCCCTGTAACAATTTTTTCCACTACTAGCCAAACAAAACTTGAAATTAATTCACAACGCAACACGAGAAGCGTTTACCCCGTCATCAGATTGACAAGTACACTGTCAGTTTTTGATATATTATGAACGTACTCGTTATGTCATCAGTCATTTTTGGTTGATCGCGAATTTTAAACTAATGTCATTTTTATTAAAATAATTTTATCTGATTGGTAATTTCAAGCAGCAAATATGTTAAAGACAATCTCCTGGGTATACAAAATTATGTTGCTCAAGTTTTTGTTAAATTACTATCCCTGAATTCTCAAAATATTTGAATTTCTTCATTATCGACCTAGGTTAATATTAGAGAAAAAAGTATTAACCACTAATAGAGAAATTCAACTTCTCAGTTGGCTAGAAGAAGCAATAATTGTTATCTTCACAGCTAGTAGTAAGAAAAATTTATTATAATTATAAAGTATACATTTATTTCTAAAAATTTGCATTTACCATAGGCGTGCGATAAAATTTTTATGGGATATTTTGTTTAAATTTTAATTGTGTTTCATGTTTCTTGATTAATTAAACTGATTTTATTTTTAGGTGCAAACGTGGACACTGCCGGCATGTATTCGTGGACAGCATTACTAGTCGCAACGTACGGCAACCACGTCGATGTGGTAAATTTGCTCCTAGAACACAAGCCAAATGTCAACGCGCTGGACAAAGACGGTTGTAGTCCTTTAACAATTGCTTGTAAAGAGGGTTTTTATGAAATAACCACAGCTTTAATGGCGGCAGGTGCTTACATAAACATCCAGGTAAATGCATATTTTTTTCTCAAAAAAAAACTTCTTTTACTTCTTAGTTTAAATACAATTGTCGTAGGTATATAGCTCGTACTGTATAAAAACCGTTTACCATGACATCTGGAATAACTTCACTTCACTTCAAATAGTACCATAGTACCTACAGTAAAAAAGTATTAGTTTAATTCAATAACAAAATTGAAAAATAATAATTTTTACTGGTAAAAAACTCAGTTGTAATAATATACCTATAGCAGAGTTCTTCAGATATTGTTATAACAACCATTAATAAATGAAATTTAAATATTTCAGTTTTTACCAAATGGCGAAAAAGATATTTTAAATTTATGTTGAAGTTGTGGCACACACAAAAATTTACTATCACCATAATGGCTCACTAAAAATCCTAGTGAGGACCCCTGATCTAAATACTTATTTCATAATGATTTATGAAATTCAGATACAATAACACGGTACACAAATAAAAATGGAAAACAATCCTTCAACCAACCAAATACAGACTCTCACTATATTAGTTTCTTCAACTTTAACAAGTAAAAGACAGTGATAGATGTCAAAATAATTTCAACATAATAATATATTCATTTAAACCAATGGTTCAATAATATGATAATAATATATTCATTTGTCATGAACAAGCTGAAACGTCAGGTTCTTTTTTACTGAGATCTCAGCTCTCTACAGTAAAGGTGATCTGAGATAAAGTGATGTGAGTGAAGTTATTCTGTCCATAATTATTCCTCTTTTATTCAATCAATTGATAATTTGTAACAAAAAAAAATTGGGTTATGTGTGTTTATATGTAAACAAAATCAAATATTTCTTCATCCCCTCCACTTTATTTCCGACTCAAG
This sequence comes from Galerucella calmariensis, assembly GCA_910591675.1. NCBI lineage: Eukaryota > Metazoa > Arthropoda > Insecta > Coleoptera > Chrysomelidae > Galerucella > Galerucella calmariensis. The sequence continues at coordinate 2,420 of CAJUYG010002435.1, read as the reverse complement.
TCCAACTTACATCCCTTACATCACATTCAGCGTCGGTGAATGGGGAGGAAAAATCTCAGCTCACTTCAAAGTGAGTAAATAAAAAAGAACGCGCACATTACCGATGTGAGCTGAGATTAACTGAGATCTGAGTCAAAAAGAACACATCTATTATCGACAACTTCACATTTAAACCAGTGACGTAACTGCATTATATGTTGCATACTTTTACTGAATTTTTGTTTCCACTTTTTTCTGTTGATTAGCAGACAAAATATGAAATGAATTTTTTTTAAATAGCCCATTTGCCACTTATTTATATTACACAAAAAAATATGGGGTCAAAATTTGAAGTTGGATACCCTATTCCAAATTACCTTAAGAATAAAATGTACTCAAATACAATTACAAACAACTTTTTAACTAGGAATTATCCATCTCTACGTACTGGATTTAGTATCTATTATTTGTCATTTTTGAATTGTTTCTATATTTCTAACTGAATTTTTTTTGCAAAACTCAAATTTTTCATTGTTTCAGGATCGATCCGGTGATACGAACTTGATACACGCGGTAAAAGGTGGTCACAGAGGCGTCGTAGAGGTGCTTCTAAAAAAATACGCAGACGTCGATATACTCGGAAAAGATCGTAAAACCGCCATATATGTGGCAGTCGAAAAAGGAAACGTCAACGTAGTAAAACTGCTTTTAACATGTAATCCGGATTTGGAATTAGCAACCAAAGATGGAGATACACCTCTACTCAAAGCCGTACGTTCACGAAACGCAGAAATAGTTCAGTTATTAGTAGACAAAAAATCGAAGGTATCAGCTACTGATAAAAAAGGAGATACGGCTCTACACATCGCTATGAGAGCTAGGTCAAAAGCAATAGTCGAAGTTTTATTAAGAAATCCTAAGAATAGTCAGTTATTGTATAGACCGAATAGAGCGGGAGAGACTCCTTACAACATAGATATGAACCATCAAAAGACCATTTTGGGACAGATCTTTGGTGCAAGTAAGTACAAGTTTTTTTAATTGAAAGTTTGAATTTATATTAAAATGTTTTTAGGGAGATTGAATACAAATGAGGACAACGAAAACATGCTAGGTTATGATTTGTACAGTAGTGCTTTAGCCGATATTCTCAGTGAACCTTCTCTGTCAATGCCAATTATGGTTGGTTTGTATGCCAAGTGGGGAAGTGGCAAGTCGTTTCTTTTAAATAAACTCAGAGGTGAGTCAAATATTTATTATGGTATTATTATTAGATAAAAATAGTGAATGAAATTGTAGTTTCTGGGGAAAAATATTTTTTTATACTTATGTGTCTTTATAGTCCAAAGACTGGCATCAAAACTTGTCCTATATTTCTACTATTATACCCCAATACGGAATCGCGACCTAGCTGGTGTATAGTGTAAACCCCAAATTTTTTTTAAATATTAATTTTTTTGCCAATAATATGTTTGAGGTAATTTGAAATTTTTACAACGTTGTGCTTCAATGTTTAAAGAGTTAAGAAAGTAAAGGAAGTTTTCAGCTTGCCTCAAATACCTACCCAACATTTGGTGTCAGCTCTCCTACTATTATCTACTATTATAAATTTACAATGCTGTCGTTAAACAAACATTTTTTTTCTTTGCAGATGAAATGAAAAATTTCGCCCGCGAATGGGTAGATCCCGTCTTCCAGTTTTCAACTTTATTATTTCTAATTCTTCTACACATTTCCATTGTAGCTGCAACCATATTTGGACTTTCTTTTCAATTTTGGTTAATAGGTAAGTTTGTTATCGTCATATAACGGTAGAAGGTTTTATAAAAGCTTTATTTCTATTTTATATTTCTACTCGATCCATTATCTTTATGTTACAACTAGCAAACCGCCTCGGCTTCGCACGGTTTCTCTACAAAAAATATAAAATAGCCTATGTTACTTCGAAGAGAGTTATTTTCGGTAAAATTGGTTAAACTGTAGGCAAGACGGTACGGGGGAGGATCGACGATTGCATCAAACGAAGCGAGGCGCTTGAATTTTATTCTGGTGTCCGTAATTTTTTGCGATTAGTCCTTTGATATTCATTTAAATTATATGATGTAAAATAGTAAAACAATGTGCGTGAAACGCTTAAGTCATCCAACTTATTTAAAATTATAAGGATAAATACCGTCTTCGTAAATACTTTTCACATTACTGCATGATAATTATCATTTACAAAGTATTGAAATGTTATCCTCACATTGCCATCGCTGACTCTTCTGAAGACCTGTATAAGCTACAAAATTCCACCATTCATTATTTTGTTATATCTCAAAGGGCTCAGGCAGTTTTTTCGTTGAAACCTCCCATACTAAAACCTTCCTCGAGAACTAATCTATCCATTCGTGAACACAGCATGACAATCGGTCCAGTAGTTTTTGAGTTTATCGCGAACT